>PVKC010011082.1:0-25090 GCA_004027635.1 Crocidura indochinensis
CTTTGTACATGGTGTTAGCTGGGGTTCTGAGCTCGCTTTTTTGCAAGTGGCTCGCCAGTTGTGCCAACACCACTTGTTGAATAGGCTTTCCTTGCTCCATTTAGGATTTCTTGCTCCTTTATCAAAAAATGGGTGGTTATATGTCTGAGGAACATTCTCTGAGTACTCAAGCCTATTCCACTGATCTGAGGGTCTGTCTTTATTCCAATACCATGCTGTTTTGATAACTATTACTTTGCAATACTTTTTGGGGAAAGTGATGCCTCCCATATTCTATTTCCCAAGGAGTGCTTTAGCTATTCGAGGTTGTTTATTGTTCCAAATGAATTTCAGAAGTATTTGATCCACTTCTTTGAAGAATGTCATGGGTATCTTTAGAGGAATCGCATTAAATCTGTACAATGCTTTTGGAAGTATTGTCATTTTGATGATGTTGATCCTGCCAATCCATGAGCAGGGTATGTGTTTCCATTTCCGTGTGTCCTCTCTTATTTTTTGGAGCAGTGTTTTGTAGTTTTCTTTGTATAGCCAAAAATGGATCACAGTATCATAAGAAAGCTTTCTTCTTAGTCTCCCAAGAATTGTATATATTTTCTATATAGGTTAAATTAGATGATATTCCTTCTAACAATGAAGAGGGTTCCTTTACAATTTCACTGAGTATGTCTTTTTTTCTTTTATGCCATTCTTAAAGATATCAGATCAAATATCATTGCTTTGATTTCTCTGAATGTAAGCAGTGATAATAATTTTTCACTGCCCATTATTAGTCCCTATGTAATTTTCAGGAAATTCATCTTACCCTTCTTCTTTGCTGTGTTGTTTTTTTTTTAACTTTAGGTGTGCTTAAATATAGCACCTTATCTGATATCAAGTATATTTTTATTTTACTCCAAATTTATATTTCTATAAAAATATTTTTAGTTCGGTGTATTCCCTTTCATTTTAGGGTTTTCTGTCATTCCCATGAAGGTCAAATTATTGAGCATACTTCATAGTTGTGTTCAATATCAATATTCTGAAGAATTATGCCTGTCTTTCTCTGTGTACTTTATGGAGTTGGGTTTTATCTCAAGGATATTAATGTACTTTGAAATAATTTCTGTATATAATAGGAATATGGATTCAGTTATGGGATTTTTGGCATATGTCTATTCCAAACTTCATTTGCTAACAGGGCTTCTATTGCCCTATATCATGTACCATTTTGTTATACTTTAACTAGATACATATTTGAGGTTTATTCTTTAGGCTCTCAATTCTATTCTGTTTTTGTAAGAGTTTATATCTATTTCAGTTCCATGCTGTTTTACTTAATATATTTTATAGAATGATGTAAAGTCAAGGAATTTAAACCTCCCATCCTCATTTTTTATTACAAATCATTTGGCTAGTCAAGAAAATGTTATGATCCCATAAAAATTTCAATAATATCTTAGCCTTTGAAGAATGCCCTGAGGACTTTGGTGGGGGACAGTCATCTCACATTGTTAATTTTTCCAATCCATGAACAAACACTATTTTTTTTCATTTCTTTGTCTCCTTACTTATTTCAATAGTGACATGGTTTTCAATGTGTAAATCATTCTCATCTTTTCCTAGGCCAGTTTCTCAGTACTTGATATTTTTGGACAATATTATAAATGGAATTTTTTAAAATTTCTTTCTCTTCTATTTGTCATTGAAGATAGAAACACAAATACCTTTTGTGTAGTATGTTTTATAGTCTGTTTTGCTGTGCTGGCTTTTTATTATCTAAGTGTTTCATAGCACATACTCTTTTCTGGGGTGACAAGGTTGGCCATCAACTGTTTATGTTCTCAGGGATTACTCTTAGTGGTACTCAAGTGGTGCTGAGGATTGAACCAGGATTGACTGCATACAAGGCAAGTGCCTTAACTTTTGCACTATATCTTTGGTCCAAGTGCTGAGAGTTTTCCTTGTAGATTACCATTATCTTCAAAAAATGTATAGTTAAATTTATTCTTTTCCAGTTTTATGTCTTTGATTTTCTTTTATTTTTGCATGATTATAGTGGAAGGACTTTTAAAACTATACTGAATATGAATGGAGAGAGAAATGTACATCACCTTATATCTAATCTTAGAGAAAAGGTTGTTAACTTTATAACATTTAGCATAATATTGACTTTATATTTATTGTATATGGCTATTACTAACTTGAAGTATATTTCATTTATCTTTATACTATTGATAATTCTTGTTATAGATGTTGAATTTCATAAAAATATTTCTATATTAATTTATATAGTCGCATAGTATTTCTTTCATTTTGTTGTTATTATATTTGCATGCTATGATGTGTGTGTTAAACTACTCTACCATCAGTAGGATGAGTAACATTTTGTTTTGATTTGGTTTGGGGGCCACATTCAGCTGTGCTCAGCTGTTATTCCTGGTTCTGCACTCAGGAATTACTCCTGGAAGTTTTTGGCATATCAGGATTAAAACACAGATCAGCTATGCACAAAGCAAATACCCTATCCACTGCACTATTGTTCCAGCCTGATTAATAGCATGATATAGTGTGGGTTTTATAAATTTGTTAATATTTTACTGAGAAAATTGACATAAATATTCATCAGAAAAATGGGCCTGCAATTTCTTTTCATAGATGTATTTATGACTATTGTGGTATTACTTTACTATTAGCTTAATAGAAACTGGTAGGAAGGAATCTCATTAATCAATATTTTGGAGGAGCTTGATGAATACAGATACTTATACAAAAAGATACTTACCTTTTTGTATTCAGGAAGTGAGTATTGGGCCATTCTTTGTAGGCTTAGGAATTAATCCTGAATCTGTGCTCAGGGTCATATATGGTTAAGCCTAGGAGACCCTAAGTAAAGATGGAAACCATTGTCATGTCCATCTTTTTATATCTAATCATATTTATTTGGGTTTTTAATATTCATTTCCATATAAGTCTAGATAATGTATTGTCTATTTCATATAGGTTCAGTTTCCACATGCACTGAAAAATCATGATTTTCAGCTTCTCATCATCTATTTTCTCAATTTTCTAACTACTCATTGAGGACTTTGTTTCTTATTTTACCTTTAATGTTCTGTCTGATTTATTTATCCAGTGATGATAGAGAGGTGTTAAAGTCTTACACTACTATTGTATTCTTGACATACAAACATAGTTTGTTACTAGTTGCTTTATAAACTTGATAAACCTTTATTGGTGTATTTATGTCAAAAACAGTTAAGTATTCCTGGTACACTGATTATTTAATAAATAAATAATAACAATCTTTATCTCTATTTATTTAGCTTAAGCATCATTCGGTTTTATACAAACAAAATTGCCCTTACATCATCTTGTTGATCACCAGTCTCTGATTATTTTACAACCATAATTATTAAGATGTACTTTTTAAATCTTTATTTATACAATTTGATTACAAACATAATTGTAGTTGGGTTTCAGTCATATGAAGAATACCTCCCGTAACCTGTGCAACATTCACATTACCAATGCCCCAAATCTCCCACCTCCCTCCCCCCAACCCCCACCTATATTTGAGACAGGCTTTCTACTTACCTATTTTTTTTTTTTTTTGGTTTTTGGGTACACCCAGTGACACTCAGGGGTTACTCCTGGCTATGCGCTCAGAGGTCGCTCCTGGCAGGCACGGGGTACCATATGGGAACCGGAGGATCGAGCCGTGGTCCATCCTAGGCTAGCGCAGGCAAGGCAGCAGGCACCTTACCTCCAGCGCCACCGCCCAGCTCCCAACTTCCCTATTTCATTCACTTTGTGATGCTAGTTGTCAGTGTAGCTATTTCTGTAACTACACTTACTATTATTTGTGGTGAGCTTCATATCATGAGCTGGACTTTCCAGACCTCATCTTTATTGTCTCTGAGAATTATTAAAAAATGTATTTTATTTTTCTTAAACCACATAGATGAGTGATACTATTCTGTATTTATCTCCTTCCCTCTGACTTATTTCACTCAGCATAATAGATTCCATGTGCATGTATAGAAAAATTTCATGACTTTATCTCTCCTGACTGCTGCATAATATTCCATTGTGTATATGTACCACAGTTTCTTCAGTCATTCATGTGTTGAAGGGAATCTTGGTTGTTTCCAAAGTCTGGCTATTGTAAATAGCGCCTAGGATACAGGAGCCATCCACTGCATGGGAAAATTATTCACCAATACCCATCAGATAAGTGGGAAATATTCAAAATATACAAGGCACTGACAGAAGTTTACAAGAAATAAACATCTAATTCCATCAAAAATGGGGAGAAGAAATGAACAGACACTGTGTTAAAGAAGAATACAAATGGCCAAAAGACACATAAAGAAATGTTTCCCATCATTAATAATCAGGGAGATGCAAATCAAAATAACACCACACCATAGAGACTGGCACATATCACAAAAACAAGAATAATTGATGCTGGAGGGAATGTGGAGAGAAATGAACTTCTATTCGCTGCTGGTGGGAATGCCGTCTAGTCCAGCCTTTATGGAAAACAATATAAAGATTCCTCAAAAAATCTGGAAATTGAGCTCCCATATGATCCAGTTATACCACTCATAGGAATATACCCTAGGGACACAAAAAATACAAGTCAAAAAGTCCTTCCTTGCACCAATATTTAATTCAACGCTATTTACAATAACCTATTTTACTCTGAATTGAAATGTGTCTCTTATAAGCAGAGAACCATTGAGTTTTTTCTGATCTATCTAATCTTTCTATGCTTTATTAATAAGAGATCTGAGTTAATTAATATTTTGAAGTCACTGATATAAAGTAACCTATTGCATATCTCCTAGAATTTTGGTTGCTTTTGTCATTTGTTTTATATATATACATATGTGTGTGTGTCTAACATAGTTGGTTTAGTGGAAACAAACATCCCCAGCTTTTATCTGTCAAAGAATGTTTAGATTGCCTCTTCAAACCTTACTGAAAATTTTTCTGAGTAGAGAGTTTTTGGTTGAATCTTTTGTTTGTTTGTTTGTTTGTTTTGTTTAGGGGCCATGCCTAGTAGTGCTCAGGGGTTAAACCTGTCTTGCACTCAAAAATTACATTTGACAGTGCACAGGAGATGTATGAAATGCTGGTTATTCAACCTGGGTTGACCACATGCAAAACTAACAACCTACCTCTAGTACTATTTTTCCAAATTGTTTTAATGTATTTTATATTTAATTCTTTAAATATATGATTTTATTCACTTATTCCTTGTAAAGTTTTTATTTAAGAAATCTTTGGGTCTTCTCTCACTCAAAAGAAAAAGAAAAAAAAGAAATCTTTGGATCTTATGATTTTACCTTCATATGTGAATTCTTGCTTCTCTCATGCAGCTCTGAGGATACTTGTTTTACTTTCTTGCCATTTAAACTTCAGAATGTATTGGTGGTGTTGTCTTTGATTCAGCTTCATTGACTTTGGATCAATGAAACAAACTGTTTCTTCAGACTGGCGATGTTTTCAGCTATAATTACTTCAATTAACCACTTTTTCTCCTTTCCACTTCCATCTCCTTCTGGAATTCTGATAATTTCTAGTTTGTCCCTCCTAACATTGCCTACAATAACTCTTAAATTATTTTAATTTTCTCATTCTTTTATCAGATTCTTCTTTACTGAACTGTTGTTCAGTAAAGAACTATTACCTGATTCTAAGACCACTGATTTAATATTAAGTTCCATCTATTTTGCTTCAGAGATTCATTAGTGTATTGAGTAGCTACTTTGTTTCTAATTGAATGAGATTCTTTTAAATTTTTCACAAAACAATTTTATCAAGTTTATTATTCAATTTTTTTGTAAAAGATCATTAATCATAAAAAGCATAGTTGATCTAAATCTTCAAGCAGTTCAAAAAGATCTAATGCAGATGATGGTTTTCCTAAATTATTTTTTTACCATACATTATGGCCATTGAGTTCCTTTAACTTTTCATTGCTCCTAGTGCTACATCTGCTAAATGTTGTTTTACATATTCGTGAGTCTAGGTTGTTTCTCTGTGATTGACTGGTTTCAACATGACCAAAATGGGCACATTTTAAAAGATTATAATGGGTATTCTTGAAACTAATGTAGCAGATATAGGCATTTTGCGGGTTTCTTCCTCTCTGATAAAAAGAGAATCAATTACCTGGCATCATGTGAGGTGTCTTGGTTATGCTTTTTTGACACTGGTGTGATGGCTCAATTAAAATTTCACCTATAATTATGTGTATTTCATGTGCCTTAAACTAATACAAAAATGTTTCTGGTATATATTATAAGTAGTAGTAGAACAATTTAGCTTTTTAAACTTTCACATAGTTTTGCACCCAATTTGTGCAAAATAATGGCATGATAGCTGAGATGATTATATGATAAAATGTAATAAATATTTCACAGTTATTTGAAGGTAATAAAGATGGCTATTTGTTATTTTATTTCAAATATATACTACTAATGTAGATGATATCAGAAATATCTCCCAAGAAAAAGTCTTAAATTTTAACATGAAAAAATGATCATTCCCTCTGATCTCCCATGCTCATTTTCCAACACAGCTGTCATACAAAATCTGCCACTGTGGGTGCTGGGACCAATCCCTAGCAGAAGTCTGCAGAAGGCATATCAATGTAGGTGAGCTGGCCAGGTCCATAAAGGGCAGAGTCTGATACCTGTACCACCTTTTCAACCCAGCTGATATCCAAAATCTGAGGCTGTGGGTGCTGGGACCAATCCTTCCCAGAAGTTTGTGGAAGTCTATTCAACATAGGTGAGCTGACCACACCACAAAGGGAGGAACCTAATACCCACCACATTCTTGCCAACTGACTACTGTCCAAAATTCAAAGCTGCTGGTCTAACCACTCCAAGAATTCTGTGAAAACCAGGTCATATAGGTGAACTGTCCATGCACATGAAGAGAGGAGCCTGATCCCTGATACACACTTTCTAACTAAGCTGCTGTCCAAAACCTGTGAATGCAGGTGCTGTGACTGACCTATTCCAGAAAACTATGGAAACTCATCAACTTAAATAAACTTGCCACGCCCACCAAGGGTTGAGACAGAGTAACCAGGCCACTCCACTTCATGGCAATGATCCACAGAACAACTCACAGAAGCATGACAATGAGGAAACAATGCAGGCCAACACCATTCAGAGAGAATGAGGTTTGACTACTCAAAAAGTGCCAACCACTTATATTTAGCCTATCAGTTAAGGAATTTAGAGAAGAAATATGATGGATGTTCATAGAACTCAAAGAAAGCATGGATCGAGCAGAACCAACCACTATAAGAATCAAGATGATATTAAAAATAGAAATGAGAAAATTCCAAACTGAATTAACAGGAACAGAAAACTTGGTAGGCAAAATGAAAACCTCACTGGAAAGACTCTTCAAAGAGTAACAACAGCTGAGGACAGAATCAGTGAGCTGGAATATGAGATACATAACAACTCCATACAACAGAAGAGATTGGAAATGGAAACACATACCCTGCTCATGGATTGGCAGTATCAACATAAATAAAATGGCAATATTCCTAAAAGCATTGTACAGATTTAATGCAATTCCTCTAAAGATAGCCATGATATTCTTCAAAGAAGTGGGTCAAACACTACTGAAATTCATTTGGAACAGTAAACACTCTCGAATAACTAAAGAACTCCTTGGGAAAAGGAATATGGGAGACATTACTTTCCCCAATTTTAAGCTGTATTACAAAGCAATAGTTATCAAAACAGTATGGTATTGGAATAAAGACAGAGCCTTAGATCAGTGGAATAGGCTTGAGCACCCAGAGAATGTTCCCAGACATACAACCACTAATTTTTGATAAAGGAGCAAGAAATCCTAAATGGAGCAAGAAAGGCCTCTTAAACAAGTGGTGTTGACACAATTGGTTAGCCATTTACAAAAAAAGCAAACTCAGACTACCAGCTAATACCATGTATTAAGGTAAAATCTAAATGGATTAAAGACCTTAATATTAGACCTGAAACCATATGGTATATAGAACAACATGTAGGTAAAATATTCCACAACATTGAGACTAAAGTCATGTTCATGGAAGAAACAGCTCTCTCCAAACAAGTGGAAGCATAGTTAAATAGATGGTAATATATTAATGGAAGATTCTGCACCTCAAAGGAAAAAAGTGCCCAGGATACAAAAGTCACACACTGATTGGGAGAAACTATTCACCCAATAACCAGTCAGATAAGGGGCTGATAGTCAAAATATACAAGGCACTGACAGAACTTTACAAGAAATAAACGTCTAATCCCATCAAAAATGGGGATAAAATATGAACAGAAACTTCATCAAAGTAATACAAATGGCCAAAAGACTGACAAAAATGCTCCACATTACTAATCATCGGGGAGATGCAAATTGAAACAACTATGAGGTATCATCTCACACTACAGACATTGAGCATCACGAGGCATACCTCTCCAAAATAAAATAAAATAAAATGAAAACATACCTGAAATACTTTCCAAAAATAAATAAATGAACTTGTTCTTTTAGTATTTATTCAGGGACTTGATTCATTGAAGTCTGGTTGGCAGAGAGAGTTTTCAATTGGGTATTAAATTTGAGTCCTAAATATGTTTAATCTGCCTTTCTAAGTCAGCCAAGGAAAGGTTTATACAGAGAACATCGTCTGGTTGTAGATCATCTGGTTGTAAGTGTCAAAATGAACAGGAGAATTTCTGAAATTCATTGAGAAGTATCTTTTTGCTCCATTTAAATTACTAATAAGAGTACATGTACAGAGAAAAATGAAATTATTCGAGAAGTTCTTTTAGGAGTTCTATTAAGTTCCTTAAATAATCTATTCACATTGGCAAAAATTATGGACAGAATTAGTGGTTTTATTCATACACATATCTACTAGCAAACCACTTAAAGACAAAAATTTAGTTGGGTGCTAAACAAAGATTAGCACTATGACAATTAAAAATAAAAGTACAATTGTGTATTCTGATAACTCTATTTCTAAGTTGAGATTTTAGAATTTGACAATATAATTTATTCAGTGGCAACTATATTGGTTTTTATTCTGAGTCTTACAGAATATAGGATGGTCAAGGTTGGTTTTACTTGCAATTTAGGCAACTTAGTTTTAAGCCTAATGCTTTTCTACCAGTTCAGCTAAGCAAGTCTTCAGGATTTTTAAGTGTGAGAGAATAAGTAGGAATAGTGAAGGCTTCTTGAAACTTAGATATGCAATGGGCACATTATGTTGGTCATGGAAAGTCATATTAAAAACCTAGAATCGGAGCCGGGAGGTGGCGCAGGAGGTAAGGTGCCTGCTGCCTTGCCTAGGACAGACCACGGTTCGATCCCCCGGTTCCCATATGGTCCCCGTGCCTGCCAGGAGCGACTTCTGAGTGCATAGCCAGGAGTAACCCCTGAGCGTCACTGGGTGTGGCCCAAAAACCAAAAAAAATAAAAAATAAAAAAAATAAAAACCTAGAATCAAAAAATCGTTAAGACTATTCCAATCAGTATTAAATGAAAGCAGACAATTATATGGCAAAAGGTCTAACTCAAAGAAAACAAATATGTCAATGATCCAATCATCAAAGTAGATGCTATTTTAAGAAGTTATTGGAAAGATGGAATATTTTTGATAAAGGAATGAGTCGTGGGAGATCTAGGGCAAATACTTCAACTGTGATGACCTCGATGAAGAAAAAGTAGAGAAAGTGGTATAAAGTCAAGTAACAGAGGTTTAAGAATGGAGTGGATGGGAATACTAATATTACAGAATTTTATGCAGTAATTAAAAATTAATTTTACTGTCAGAGAAGCCATTTAAGATTGATAAGGAAAGAAGAAAGAAAAAATTTAATATATTTCTATGATTAATTGTGCTGGGATGGCTAGTGTTAGTTTTCAAAATAAAAGATTAATAAACCGTAGAGAAATATGTTCTTACACACAAGAAAACTTCAAATATCTATGTGTGTTTGACTGTATATATAAAACTATATCATACTTTACTTGAAACTAAATGACTTAAAGATAACTTAAATTTTGCTTAAGGTGAACTATCAGCCTTTCATCTGCCAGACTAGGTAGTGAGAAACTGAGATTGCTTGGATGTTCAGCCAAATATAATCAACATAATTTTAAGTACTAAATAGTCTATAACATTACTATCCAAATGAAAGTAGTCTTTTAGGTAGTCATTTTTAAGATTATGCATTTCTATAAATACTTGTTCCAAGACAAAAAATCTGAAAATTTACTTCAAAAAATTAAATCATCTTCTAAGACTTTACTTTAAATCTCAAATAAAATCATATATGTTTAATAGCTATACTTGGTTCTAAGCAACATTTTTGCTACTATATATAATTAAACTTAATGTCAAAGAATGAGTAAAAAACAGTTACAAATAAATTAAACAGTACATCAGCTGTTATAACTTCAAAGTTATATATAGCACAACTTCAAAAAAGATTTTCCAAAAAATACAATTCATTTTCATTAATAATTCTGTATCATAATTTGTATCAGAAAACATTCAAAGAGTCATTCTAATGTATGTTTTTAATTATATAGGTTTTTTAAGACTTAGTAAACATATATAACCAAGGTAAAGAGATAGATAATAATTTCATAATGAATCTAAATATATTAGCCAGTGCTAGAGTTATCAGGAGACTATTTTTATTTAAAACTCAAATCAGTACTAAAAGTAAATACTAAAGGAACTATTGTAGCTATGCAATAGAAACTTATATATTCATAAATTATATTTTAGAATCATAGACTCAATATAAGGTATCGACACTTGGACTACTTATATTTTTACTAAAGGAATTTAATGTGAAAATGACAAAATATTAAATTCCACTGTGTTCTAGAGAACAGTTGACCAAAATTTAAGAATAAGAAGCTCAGCTAGTATGAGGAATACTAATGTGCTTATAATGCATGAGAGGCAAAGATTGTAGAAGTATCCAGAACTGAAGTTAGTAAAGATTAGGTTGTAACAACCATATAGGACAAGTTACTCAACTTGATCCTTTACATTATGAGAAACCAAAAGATTATGATTAGGAATCCAATAAACATCCCTTCATACTATCTCAGTTGTACATAGGGTATGAAAAAACTAAGGTGAAAGTGTACAGAGAAAGTAAATCAGTTTTTTAAAAAATCTCATACTGCAATTTGGCTGATAATAGTCTCTACTAGATGAATAAAGAAATGAAAAGATTGAAGCAGCAGTAGAGTTGAAAATGTAGATGACTGGGAGTACTTTGCAGTCATCTACAGTTTTATTTAACAAATAAATGTATTTTTATGCAATCAATACTTATTAGATAAAAAAATATTAGGATATTCATAGAAGTGACACAGTTAGAGTTGCCCAGAGTACTCCTAGCTCTATGTTCAGGGAGCATTTCTGAGGAGATTTGAGGGCCCTATGTGGTGCCAGGGATCACTCTTATGTCAGACAAAAAAAAAGAGGGAAAAATCTTACCTGTTACATCTCTCCAACACCTCAGAACTTTTATTAATAACATTTAAATTCCTTTAAATTGACACTACTGAGAATCCAGTGTCACAAATAGAAAAAGAAACTAGCAGCAGGTAACTACATTTCCCAAGTAATTTTGACTTTTT
The DNA here is from genome assembly GCA_004027635.1 of Crocidura indochinensis. Taxonomy (NCBI): domain Eukaryota; kingdom Metazoa; phylum Chordata; class Mammalia; order Eulipotyphla; family Soricidae; genus Crocidura; species Crocidura indochinensis. Next base: position 11,662 of record PVKC010011082.1, read on the forward strand.
CTGCTAGGATTTTCCAAGGAACTGGTCATTGAAGTCTACATACTCCTTCATAATTGATCTTGTCTACTTGAAAGAGTTGGGAATAGTTCCCAGGTTTCTATTTGTACTCAGACTCAGACTGGTGATGCAATCATGACTAGAGTATTTGGATGAGTGGAATTTGATGGACACATTTTAAGAATATTGGAGAATAATTTGGATAAATGATTTTCAAGGACCCATTATTTGTTCAAGTGCACGTCTACCAAAATCAAGAATATTAAACTTTGAGACTTAGCTAAAAGCTTTAGATATAGATCTAGCCCATCATATATGTTAAAATCAAGCAGGATAGATTACTTGGGAAAATACAAATAGATTAATGAACTTTAACATTTAAGAAGCAAAAAAATTGGGCCCAGAGAGATAGCACATTTGCCTTGTATGCAACTAATCCAGGTTAATCCCCAACATCCCATATGGTCCTTTGAGCCTGCCAGGTGTGACCCAAAAACAAAAAAAGAAGCAAGAAAATTAAGAAAATTAAAAAATAAACTATAGGTGTCAACAAAAGACATTGTCATGGTGGTGTTTTTAGTAAAAAATAAAAAAATATCAGAAGATATATTCTATGAGAGAAGACAAACACCATTAGGCTGCTATTACAAAAGTCCCTAGTGCCTTTCAAAGTGAAGAAGGCAGATTTTAACGTGTTGGAATAAATGAAGATATAAGAAAGTTATATTGAAAATAAAACTTGGGTTAGAGACAACAGCAAAATATTTTTTCATTTAAATAAAAATTAAATAGCCTGATGGTATTTGCATGAAAGCAAAAAATAAAGGTTTTTTTTGTATTTTTTGTTTGTTTGTTTGTTTGTTTTTTCCACAAAAGCAGATGTGCGATGGTTTGAAAGCAGAATTTAAGTTCCAGGAGAATTTTGTCACAATTGTATTTCTATCATCTGTGGAACACAGATGCTCAAGACTCTGGCCTAAAAACAAAAAAAGAAAAGAAAAAGAAAAAAGAAATTTAATCAGTAATAATATAATTCAAGTAAATTCAAAAGAGCAAAGTAATTTAAAATAAAAGTGAATCATATCTGCATTAATAAAAATGGTTCATAATTTTGCTCAATTTTTATTGAGTAGACTGACTTCTAGTTTCTGCTGAATAGTGGAACAGATATACACATTATAGAGTAAATAGAACAGACGAAAGACCTGCTGAATGAATTCAAAATTACATTGAAAAGACACAGCTGAAAGAAACAATCTTATGCTTGACAAAGGGATTACTACCCTTTTTTGTTTGTTTGTTTTGGGGCCACACCCGGTGATGCTCAGGGGTTACTGCTGGCTATGAGGTCAGAAATTGCTCCTGGCTTAGGGGACAGAATAGGGCACTTCTGATCGAACTCAGGTCTGTTTTGGGCAGCCACTTGCAAGGCAAACACCCTACCGCTGTACTATTGGTCCAGCCCCAAAAGAACATTATTTTTAAGTAAGTGAAATGTACTAACAATTACCTATTATTAAACAATTTTGCATTGATATCTTTAGTTCTGCTCATAGACATATTGGAGTTTTATTAAATTTTTAAGTTAGTAAAAAATACTATTTAGCATATAGAATATCACATATCTAGAAAGTCACAAAATCAAAATTAACTAAATGACTTGACTTCAATGTCGGTGTATTATAAGTATCTTAAATGGTCTTTTCTTTTCTTTTTTTTTTTTTTTGGTTTTTGGGCCACATCCGGTGATGCTCAGGGGTTACTCCTGGCTATGCGCTCAGAAGTTGCTCCTTGCTTGGGGGACCATATGGGAAACCGGGGGATCGAACCTCGGTCCGTCCTAGGCTAGCGCAGGCAAGGCAAGCACCTTACCTCCATCACCACCGCCCAGCTTAAATTGTCTTTTCAAAGATTCTGATCATCGAAGGTATCTTCAAGAGACGGAATAATAACAGATTTATTTTAATGTGAAAGAACTGATATATTGATTAAAAATAGCATGGGATCAGCTATTTTTTATCAATCTCTAGGAGATCTCTAAAACATTTCATTGGTGAGATTCTAGATGGCATTCCCACAAACAGTGAATGAGAGTTCCTTTCTCCCCACATCCACACCAGCTGTGGTTGTTATTGTTCTTTGTGATATGTACCTATCTCTGTGATGTGAGATGATAACTCATTGTTGTTTTGATTTGCATCTCCCAGATGTTTAGTAATGTGGAACTTTTTTTTTTTTGGTCTTTGGGCCACACCTGACTGTGCTCAGGAGTTACTCTGTGCTCCTGAGTACTCTGTACTCAGGAGTTGGCTCTGTGCTCAGAAGTCACTCCAGGCAGGATCAGGGGACCTTTGGGATGGAGGGATTCAAACCGGGGTTTTTCCTGTGTTGGCCACATGCAACACACCTTACCACTGTGCTATCACTCCAGCCCCCAGGGAGCATTTTTTTCATGTAACTTTTGGCCATCTGAATTTCTTCTTTGAGGAAATATTTGTTCATTTTTTTTCTCCCCATTTCTTGATGGGGTTAGATAGTTTTTCTTAAGTTCTGTCAGTATATCTTAGATATTCGCTTCTTATCTGATGTGTTTTGGGTGAATAGTTTCTCCCATTCTGTGGGTGGATTTTGTATTCTCTGCATTATTTCCTTTGAGGTGCAGAAGCTTCTCAGCTTAATATAGTCCCATCTATTTATCTCTGCTTCCACTTGCTTAGATAGTGCTGTTTCCTTCTTGAAGATGTCTTTAGTCTCAGTGTCATGGAGTGTTTTTCCTATATTTTCTTTAATATACCTTATAGTTTCAGGTCTGATATCAAGGTCTTTAATCCATTTTGATTTGACCTTTATGTATGGTGTTAGATGAAGGTCTGAGTTTGCTTCTTTGCATGTGACTGAGCAATTGTCCCAGTGCCTCTTGTTGAATCTTTTCTTGCTCCATTTTGTGCTTCTTTCCTCTTTGTCAAAGATTAATTGATTTTATGTTTCATTGATCTGAGGGTCTGTTTATTCCAGTACCACATTGTTTTAATTGTGATATTCTATACTCGAAGAAAATAAAAATAATTCTGAACATAATTTACAATATGTTTACCTATAAGATCTTTTAGATAACAGTAGCTTACAATAATAATTAAATTAAATCTTCTCTTTGTACTCCGGAAATGCATAGCTTTGTACAACCAATTGAGGATATCAAATGCCAAATTTTATTGTTAAACAATATACAAAAGCACATAGATACATGTGAATAGAAAAAAAATTTACTTTTGAGGTAGAATTAACTTTACCAAGAACTATTTACTCCTGGTTGATTTACTAGTTTATTTCTAACTTAACCTCTCTGGAATTAAAAATGAAGTATCAAGTTCTTAAGTGTATGTAATAAATAAAAACATATCAATATTTCTCAAAAGCCTTGTTTGCTCCCCTTTCAATTTCAGATATCCTAAAATTTCTGCACTAAACCAAGCACCAAAGAAATGCAAAAAGTCTTCTATTTCAAATGCTTTGCAATGAGAAACACATGTACTTGAAAAACATCTAGAGACAAACTGGATATTTAATCATTCTAAATGCATCTATAAGATTTTGGAGAAGCATTTAATAATTCCGAACAGGTCTTGAAGACTAGATTTTGTGAGACACAAAATTTTCTGTCAACTTTCCTAGAAACCAAAGTTCCCTGTTTTATAATGGTCTTGTGTCTCTTAAATTGCCATAAAGAAAACATATGCATGACTAATATCTAACTTAGGAGATATAAGAGGAATATGTTTTTTCCATAATTTTTTTCTCATTTCTTTTTCAGAGAAAAGATCACTCTTGAGTTTAGCAAGTTTGAAAAGGATTGTGGATTTATTAGAAACAGTTACATCTGGCTGTGTACCAGAATTTCATGTGGGAGATAGAGGCAGGAGACTCAAGGAGACCACTTTATGTTCTCCTGCCCCAGATGCTTGCCAGAGGCAATGAGGATGGAAGAACTCAGGGTTGAAGGTGTTGTCATATTTGCATCAGGCCAGTGTCTTTCTAGGCCCCTATACAGAGAAGGAGACTTTGATAAAATAAAGTGTTTTCTCTCCATTGCTTATGCTTTTTGGCTGCTTAAATCAGTCCCACTCCATGCTCCTCCCCAGGCAAATCCCTTTCCATTCCTAGCCCTCCTGAGCTGTGCTTGAACACAGTGGAAAGGACTAGAGATGGTTTGGATCTCTTTGCGCAAAATCCACCCCTTTACTCTTCTCCCTCCCCTGCAGCCTCTGGTCCCGCAGGATCCTCCCCCCTCGCCCAGAGCTTCTGGGTTGGGGACGTGCCTCTCTACTACGAAGGTGGGAGGGGGCTACAAGCCGCGGATCATGTCAGATGCTCAACCCCCCCTTCTCCTGACACTCCTCTCTGGCTCCGCCAGGCTTGATTTCTCTAAGGCGCAGCAGGAGCTGTAGCAGCACAGAGGACGTTGCAGAAACGCGCGTGGAACCTGGAAAGTCGGGGCACTCTCAGGTACCTCTGCTCCGGGTACACGCCAGCAATCAGCACCATGGACAGCGGCAGCGTCCCGGCCGATGCCAGCAATTGCTCTGATCCCTTCCTGCGCTCAAACTGCTCCCCAGCGCCTGGTCCGGTGTCCTGGGTCAACTTCTCCCACTTAGAGGGTAACCAGTCGGACCCGTGCGGTCCAAACAGCACCGACCCGGGAAGGAGCGACAGTCTGTGCCCCCCGAATGGCAGTCCTTCCATCATTACCGCCAGCATCATCATGGCCCTCTACTCCATCGTGTGTGTGGTGGGTCTCTTCGGAAACTTACTGGTCATGTTCGTGATTGTCAGGTAAGGAAGGCGCCAAGGGCTCCTAGCAGAGAAGTCAGTGGAGAATAAGGGTGGAAAGGGACACCCGATCCTCCACCCCCTCTCAGTCCCCAAGCAGGGTGTTTGGCAAGAAGATGACGAAGGGAGAGACCAAGAGAGACTGGGGTCTTGGAGGATCTAGTGGGTCCTGGTTGGTGCAAATTTCCTTTTCCATTTGCCCCCTTCAATGACAAAAAAAAGTAAAACAAAATATTAGTAACAGATAAGATTCTTTGGTAAAAGATCATGACAAAGTTTACATCAATATAATAATGATAATAATAAGGGGATCTAGATATAGTTTCTTTATAAGAGCTATGGAAAGAGAAATGAGTGCATAATAGAAGATTCTTGGTAGTTTCACTAGTTGGGAACTGAGTCTTCTCAGTTTTCCTAAGACATGAACCCTGGCAAATTTTCCCCTGCTGCAGTTGTAGATATAATTTGCTGCCCCACCCCTCCACACCCCTTTTCAGACTAAACTTCACCTCAGTCTTCTTGAGACCATATGGTTAGGAAGCTTCTCTGTTACTCTATGGGAGCTGTGTTGCATTATTGTGACAAGTGGATATTATGCCTCAAACAACTGAATGCTGTTGGCAGCAGCAGATGGCTAGGGGTGATTCCTTCAGATTCTAGAAATGGGGTTATATGTTTGTAGGTAGAGGACAGAGCTTTGCAGCATATGATTTTCTCCAGTTGGAGCTGGTTAGAGGATATCCCAATGCAGTATCATTCTGGATTATAAACTGTTTGGGAAGTTATCATAGTTACTCTGAGGAGGATAGTGGGATGAAATCTTGAGTGGAAGTATTTCAAGAGAATCTGTGCCTCAGTTTACTGAGCAAAGGATGTACAACCTCTCACTGCTACCTGAAATCTCTGTACATGTGCAAGTATGGATGTGTGTTCAAATCCCGAAAAATAGAAGATAATGTATGTTCACTTTTGTTAAAGTAGATAAATACTTGAACACTTTAAAATAGCTCTTGATTTGGAGTTTTCTTCTTACTAGAGTGTACATCTGTAAGCAAAAAGGACTCTCATATTAAGTTATAATACATGTATTATCAATTTGGCAACTAATGCAGGTATCTATGGATGGAGGTTTTCAATTATTTAAAAATAAGTTTCATCATTAGCTCTTATGGTCAAGTACTGTGCATTGCTTGGAATTATTTTACGAATAAGGCTGATTTTTATCAACTAATGATTATTAAAGTGTAAACCTAATTTCTCCCTGGTGTACTAATGAGGAAAAAGATAAGTAATGTCTCTGAGAAAAGAGCACCATCTATTGAGAAAAATGTTAACAACAGAAGGGAAAATACAGAAAGGAAATTGAATAGAACAATTTTTAATTACTTTATATAAAATATAGCAAATATAAAGCACAATTTTTATTCTGCATGTAAGTTTATATTAAGCATAAATAAAGATCTACCTTATTAATGTAAATAGTTATTTTATATACAAAAAGTCTAACATCAATAGGGCTCAAAGGAACCCTAGGAATTACACTAAAATGAGCAAACTGTAAAATGAGGAAAAGAAATTTCAATTTGTTTCTCTAAGTGTAGGAAGTTTATTAACATAATAGCTCTGAATCTCTCTTAGTTAATTTTACATGCATATATGAGCTCATTTCTTATAGTCATAAATTATGAGTTGAATTCATTCAACTGTAATATTGACAGGATAGATTTAGTAACTAGTTATAAAATGGGAACAATAAATTATCTTTAAAATTCTTTCTGGAATTACGGAGAAGAAACCCTGCCAACATTTGCTTTTAGTGTGTGTGTGTGTGTGTGTGTGTGTGTGTGTGTGTGTGTGTGTGTGTGTTTTGGTGGGATGTTGGGTGGAACAAGGGATCTAATCCAGTACCTCATATCAGTACCACATACAGAATATGTGCTCTACCACTGTGTGATATGTGCAGGCTAAATCCTGTTCAAATATAAAAATTCATTCATATTTACTGCCTCCCCTGGATAGTTTGCTTTGATTTTCTTTCTCTGTAGTTCATGTTTTTCTAGAAAAATAAAGTCAATAGAACAGCAGTCAGTTGTGAGATAAACAGGTTGGTCTTCATCCAACATTTAATAAATTGCTATTTGAGAGAATTTGTGTGAACAGAATTACCTCTGATCTCTTGGTGTTTTGGAAAAGGAAGGTGACGTTGCATCTAACTGCATGTTATTATGTTTTGCTTCTCAGTACTTAAAGTTTGTAACAATATGCACAATAATTTGAAAGTTCACTCAAACACTCAGCTGTGGCAGATTAGGTATTTCACCCTCTAGAAATATGAGTATGAAACAGAAAAATAGGGGTCTGGGAGATAGCAGGGAGGTAAGGCGTTTGCCTTTCATGCAAAAGGTCATTGATTTGAATCCCGGTGCCCCATATGGTCCCCCGAGTCTGCCAGGAGCAATTTCTGAGCATGAAGCCAGGAGTAACCCCTGAGCACTGCCAGGTGTGACCCCCCAAAAAATTAGGAAACAGAAAAATAGCTCAGATATTGATGAAATAATAAGGCACACACCTGAGGATTAAACAGTGTTTATTTAGCTAAAAATGTTTAACTGGAATGTCTACAGACTGCTTTCACACAAAATTATCAGCTCAGGAATGTAATTTTCTCTGCTAAAAAGATGAAACTAAAACCGTATCTTCTCAAGTGTTATAGCAGAGTTCACTTCCTGCTCTCAGTTACAGCCCAACAAATTCTTCAGACTAATCAAACACTTGTGATTTTTTTTCTAACCAGATTAATGTTATATTTATTCAAATATTATTATATTGAGTGAAATGTGAGCCTTAGATGTCAATGGCAATAACAACAAAATAACTGGTTAAAACAAAATAACTGATGCCTTTCTGATTTTACCTTTATAAACATTATTACAACTTATAAATTTTATAACTTAATTAGGTAATATTCTAAAACAGTACTGTTCTTAGAACCAGAGAAGTTAAGAAAGATGCTGTCATCTGTCTAAAGTTATCCAAACTTTAAGTGATAAAATTATAGGTATTTACCACCTCAAACTTTTGTGGGGTGATTTTAATAAAGTACATTTGTGGCAGGATAAGAATGGCATACTTTTGGTGATCAAGATTAAAATTATCCTGAAAAAATAGTGTTAAATACTTTATGAAATACACATGCAAACATTTAAAATAGGGAAGTGATATATAGAATTGTCAATAAAATTTTCCAGGAGGAAAATTGTCATTCACAAATTGTTAGCCACTAGGAATGTTAGAAATATTGGAAGCATAGAAGTCTAGATTTAATTGTAAAAGTTGATGTCTCACGTGTGTTTATTCTGTGACATATCTTTTCACAAATCATTTTTCTTTGTAATCATAAACAGTGTCTGAAGACAGTGAAAACAGTAAAGGACTCAAAAAATTTTGATCTCTATAAGCTGTGAAAAAATGTCCTTCCAAATTGCAATGAAGAGTATCAAATGGCACTACTTGTATTTTAAGATCAAGATAAGCTACATAAGAATGACTAGATATCAAAGAAGAGTAGAAAAGCATTCCACATATTATCATTATTTTCAGTGCCATGGATAAACTCAGGACCTCCTGTACTCTATCGCTGAGTCATATCTCTGGCTCATGAAGTCCTAAAAATAAAACACATATTATCAACTTCAATTTGCTCTACATATGAAATATTGATTCATATTTAAATTACAAAGTGTGCAGGATGAGAATTTGAACAAAATCAGTATATTTTTCAAATTAAAATAAGTTATACATTTAAGAAGTTGAGAAACTAAGGTATGTATCTTGTGCTTCTAGGCATATATTAACAATTCAAACACATTTTCAAAAAGACATACATGGGGCATGGCGGTGGCACTGGAGGTAAGGTGCCTGCCTTGCCTGCACTAGCCTAGGACGGACCACGGTTCGATCCCCCGGTTCCCCATATGGTCCCCCAAGCCAGGAGGGACTTCTGAGCGCATAGCCAGGAGTAGCACATGAGTATCACCGGGTGTGGCTCCAAAACCAAAAAAAAAAAGACATATATATGTAAGTAAATAATGCTAAGACTCAATAGTTTATTTTAGAATATTAAATGCTAATAATATTTATTGCTATATTTATTATTAATAAAAATTAATAATATTTCTTTGGTTTAATTTTCTATTGGTCAAACTCAGAGACACCCAGGGACCTGCCCAGCAATGCTGCCTGAAAGGAATATAGACCTGAAGTCTCCATAATCAGGTCCAATTGTTTTAGGACTAGTCTGCTAGTTTTCAGGGGTCACCAAGTCCATTTTCAGTGGTGCTGAAGTTTGAGAAGGAAGAGCATATTGGAGAATAGAAGGTGAGGAAGGGAACATAATACAGAACATGATACAGGCATGGACCACTGGGCCTTATTCATGCTGATTGACTACCTTTACCAATCCCCACACAGTATTTTTTCAAACTACAAAACTTCCTAGTGAGTAGATGGATCTAAAGGGGGAAAAAGCTTAAGAATAATATATAACATTTTATAAAATTATGATATAATATTATCAACATATAATATAACAACTAATGATTATATTATAATCATTTAATTGTATCCTTTCCACTTCACAATAAAGTCCTGGTATCATTAATTATAATTCAACTTTAACAGCGCTTCCTGCCTTATGTCCTGAAATTACTAAATTGTTTTTGTTTTCTCTCTGTTGTAATCTGTATGTGTCATTAAAGTTTCTTTAACCTAATAGAATAACCACTATATATAATATATACAATGTACGATATATGCTGTTTTGTATATACATGACTATAATAAGCATATGGTATGTTGTATCATTTATATACCACATATACTATAGATTATATAACATAATTATTAAATTATGCATAGTCGTATTTTGTGTATATATGTAAAACCTCTACTATATTTTCTTCTCAGAAACAATCACCATTATAGATTTAGTATTTATCATTCACTCATAATTTTTACCCTTTTTCTTTCCAAAATATTTCACAAGAAAGATATAGCCTTTTATATTTATTCCTTAAAACTTCTATTATTTGTTATACACTCTTTTTTTTATTTTACTGAATATTCTTTTTTATTTAAACATTTTGATTACATATATGATTGTGATTAGGTTTCGGTCATGTGAAGAACACCCCCTTCACCAGTGAAACATTCCCACCACCAATATCCCAAGTCTCCCTCCCTCCCACCCCATCCACACCTGTACTACAGACAGGCTTTCCAGTTCTTTCATTCATTCACATGATTATGATAGTTTTCTGTGTAGTTATTTTTATAACTGCACTCACCACTCTTTGTGGTGAGCTTCATGGAGTGAACTGGAAGTTCCAGCCTCTTCTCATTGTCTGATGATTGATGCAAAAATGATTTTTATTTTCTTTAAAACCCATAGATGAGTAAGACTATTCTGCGTCTCTCTCTCTCTCCCTCTGACTTATTTCACTCAGCATGGAAGATTCCACATACATCCATGTATAGGAAAACTTCATGACTTCATCTCTCCTGACGGCTGCATAATATTCCATTGTGTATATGTACCACAGTTTCTTTAGTCATTCGTCTGTTGAAGGGCATCTTGGTTGTTTCCAGAGCCTGGTTATTGTGAATAGTGCTGCGATAAATATAGGTGTGAGGAAGGGGTTTTTGTATTGAATTTTTGTGCTCTTAGGGTATATCCCTAGGAGTGGAATAGCTGGGTCGAATGGGAGCTCAATTTCCAGATTTTGGAGGAATCTCCATATCGCTTTCCATTGAGGTTGGACTAGACAGCATTCCCTCCAGCAGTGGATAAGAGTTCCTTTCTCTCCACATTCCCGCCAGCACTGATTATTCTCATTCTTTGTGATGTGGGCCAATCTCGGTGGTGTGAGGTGGTATCTCATCATTGTTTTGATTTGCATCTCCCTGACGATTAGTGACGAGGAGCATTTTTTTCATGTGCCTTTTGGCCATTTGTATTTCTTTTTTATCAAAGTGTCTGCTCATTTCTTCTCCCCATTTTTTGATGGGATTAGATGTTTTTCTCTTGTAAAGTTCTGTCAGTGCCCTGTATATTTTGGATATTAGCCCCTTATCTGATGGGTGTTGGGTGAATAGTTTCTCCCATTCGGTGGGTGACTCTTGTGTTTTACACTCTCTTAATACATATATTTTTTTTTATTTTATAGAATTTGTCTAGTTTCAAAAACTAGAAATTATGTGGCAAATAAAAGCATAAATACAAACAAAAATTGTCACTCTTAGTTTCCTTGGATATTTTAACATATCTCATTGATAATTAACATCCACTTTAGGTCAAAGAGCAAATGTATCCTTCATTAAATTAGAGAGAAAATGTGTTGTAATTAGAAAGAAAAATACATGCTAAAATTAACATAAAATATTCGCAGATAATTTTTATCCTAAGTAATATTTTATTTATGCTTTTATATATCATTCAGATAAAACACTGCAAAAAATAAAATTTGGGGTAGAGCTAGAGCACAGTGGTAAGGCATTTGCCTTGCACACAACCGACCCATAACAGACTGTGGTTTGAATCCTGGCATTCCATAAAGTCCCTCAAGCTTGCAGGAGCGATTTCTGAGCTTAGAACCAGGAACAAACCCTGACTACCACCAGGTGTGATCCAGAAACCAAATAAATAAAATTTATCATGAATACAAATCAGAGATAATTTATCTATTTCTAATACTAAAACAATTGGCTTTTGACTACTTTAAAATGCATTCCAATGATACTACTGTCAATATTTGCTTTAAAAAGTTTAATACATGGAGCCAGATGGGTGGCATGGAGTAGTCAGATTAGGGCAGACCAAAGTTCGATCCCCCAATACCCATAAGGTCCCCCAAGCCAGGAGCAATTTCTGAGCACATAGCCAGGAGTTACCCCCTGAGAGTCACCGGGTGTGCCCCTCCAAAAAAAAAGAAATTTTAATACTTTCCTGGAGCGGGAGTGATAGCACAGCAGTAGGGCATTTGCCTTGCACGTGGCTGACCCAGGACAGATGCGGGCTTGATCCCCTGCATACCATGTGGTCCCCTGAGCCAGGAGCGATTTCAGAGTGCAGAGTTAGCAGGAAACCCTGAGCACTGCCAGGTGTGGCCCCTCCCCAAGCAAAAAAATTAACAACAAAAAAGGAAAATTTAATACTTTGGAAGTTTTTTCACATATAAAATAAAAAATCTAGTATATTACTGTAAGTTTCTAGTATATTACTTTAAGTTTTAATTGAAATCATATTAAAGTCACACAAAATATATGCTCATTTTCATAAATAATATAGAATAATATGTGTTTTAAATGTTTCTATTATTAATATTATTAAGTACCAAAACTACATGTTGCATAGAAAGTTCAAAGAATTTCCCATCTTTGGGACTGGAGCAGTGGCAAAAGCAGTCAGGAGTCTGCCTTGAATGCACCAGCCTTAAAATAGTGGTTCGATCCCCCAGGGTCCCCTATGGTCCCCCAAACCAGGAGTGATTTCTGGCATAGCCACTCCTAGGTATATACCCTAGAAACACAAAAATACAGTTCAAAAATACCTTCCTCACACCTATAATCATTATAATAACCAGACTATGGAAACAACCAAGATGCCCTTCAATAGCTGAATGGCTAAAGAAACTGTGGTACATATACACAATGGAATATTATACAGCCATCAGGAGAGATGAAGTCATGAAATTTTCCTATACATGGGTGTACAGGGAATCTCTTATGCTGAGTGAAATAAGTCAGAGGGAGAGAGATAGACACAAAGTAGTCTCACTCATCTATGGGTTTTAAGAAAAATTAAAGGCATTACTGTAAAAATGCCCAGAGACGATAGAGTTAAGGGCTGGAAGAACTGGCTCACAATTTAAAGCTCACCACAAAGAGTTGTGAATGCTGTTAGGGAAATAACTAACAGCTAGCACGACAATGTTAGAGGATGAGAGAAGTAGAATGTCTGTTGCAAATATAGACAGGGGTAGAGGAGGGGGAAATTGGTAGTGGGAATATTGCACTGGTGAAGAGGGTTATTCTGTTTATGACTGAAACCCAACTACAAACATGCTTGTAATCATGGTGCTTAAATAAAGATTTATATTAAAAACAAAAAGAAACTAGTTTTTAGATGCTAGCACTTATTTTAAGAACTTGAAAGTTAACCTATAGGGGCCCGGGAGATAGCATGGAGGTAAGGCGTTTACCTTTCATGCAAAAGGTCATCGGTTCGAATCCCGGTGCTCCATATGGTCTCCCGTGCCTGCCAGGAGCAATTTCTGAGCATGGAGCCAGGAGTAACTCCTGAGCACTGCCGGGTGTGACCCCCCCCCCCAAAAAAAAGAAAGTTAACCTACAACACAGATCAATGAACTCTTCTGGATCTATCATACTGAGGGGGTCTCAGACCACTCTTCAGCTCTCATACCACCCAAAATAACTTTCCCTGAGATAAGTGTTGCCCTTAACATACTTCCATGGAATTTTCCTCAAGATATCTTCCTATAATCTCGGGGGCATTCTCTGGAAATATTTTACTTTCATAACTTTTATG
>PVKC010011083.1:0-25042 GCA_004027635.1 Crocidura indochinensis
AGTCCTTCAACTTCTTCCTGCAGGAACAGTGTGAGTGAGGCACCACTTTGGTTCATATCACTGAGGGGAAACTCAGTGTTTGGGAAAACTGAACCACTCCTCTCTGAAACCCCTGGCAAGCAGCCTACGTGACACAAATGGCCAGTCCTCTCCTGTCAGACCAGGACTCCGCTCCCTCAAGGAAGGACAAATATAACTAACTTTGAGGAACATGCCTTTAAATAGGTTTGGGCTAGGGAAAAAGCATGCAGGCATCACCGGGATTAGAATTCATCCAAAGAACTGAGTTCTCTTACCCTAAATGAAAATGGACAGATTTGGTCTCCGTGTTCCTGCAGACAGAGGTCTATGTAACGAAGCTGGAAGCTCACCTGCATTTTTTTTTATTTTTAAATATGAGAACAAGATGCAAAGAAAGAGGACAAGGTAAAGTTACAGTGGAAGGACAATCACTCATAAACAGACTTCACATAAGTCCCCTTGTTGATATCTTAACATTGAGCTTTCAGCCGAAGAATATTAAGAAAAATAAAACAGAACCCATGTACAATTACTTTGTCCCTCAAGTCCCCAGATTGTAATACATATTTCTTAGCAGCACATCAAGCATTCTAATGCCATAAAACGTAACTCCTTAAACATTGAAGGCATAGTACTTTTTTACATTTCCATGCATATGCATATTAGTTTAAGTTAACCTCAAAAGTGGGTGTTTCTTTTTAAGGATAAGAGTCAAAGGAGCACAGTAGAAACGGCGTTAGTGGCAATGATTGCATTGCCAACAATTGCATCAGCCCACCAAAATATGGTTGTCATGGAAAGGAAAATCCTTGGCCTAAATACAAGGGGACCAAACCCCTGATGTTTCCTGGCATAAGACCAGCTCTAGGCTCCAGGTACACTAGATTACCCAATCCCAGTCATTGTCTGTAGTGCCAACACACTTTTATTTTCCACAATGTCTCTGTTGTTGGTATGTTTCTGTATTAAAGATCCTGGAATCTGCATATCCTATATTGCAGTTAGGATCTCACCTGCATTTTAATTCTCTTTGGCTCCAACCTACACACCTTGCTTCCATTTGCTCTGGGTATGAGTATGAAAGTGTCATGGCCGTCATCCTTCATGGGTAGAAGGGTCCAGGTATCATGTCATTCAGAGAGGCAATAGAGTTTTCACAAGCCCATATGTGTCTGTATGACTCAGAGAGGACTGTACCATACCCCCCACCTGCAAAGTACCATATTCCACACAGTCTGTCACAGAAGTGACTTTCCAGACATAAAAACAGACATGGATACCTACGCGCATAATTTCAAAGAACGAGTCTATGAGTGGGAGAATGATTCCAGCTGCATGACATTCTGGAAAAAGTGAAGATCCCCAAGTGACAGAGAACTGGGTGTCTGGGTGCCTGGGGCTCATAGAAGGAAAGGCTGGAGGCAAAGACCAGGCATAGCTAGTGGGGTTTACATGTGGCACATCAACCTGAGAATTCACTGTTCCCCAGAAAATCCCTGACCCATGCCAGCTCTAAGTGGGGACAGAGTCATGTCAGAGGGATGTGAGTGCCTGGAAATCTCTGTACTTCCACTCAGCTGGGTAGTGAGCCAAAAATTGCCCCGAAGAGTTTTTTTTTTTTTTTACTTTTTTTAAATGGCAAAGCAAAATCCTTTTATAAGAGAAATTCTATACTTAAGGAAGAAAAGAATGTGCAGTGCTTTTGGAACATTCTACCTGTTCCCATGGTCTCGTTCCCTGGAGAAAATAAGCTAAGTCTGACCTTCATCTCGGGTCAAGAATTGCTCCCAGACAGTACATTCTAGCTAGGTAATATTATAGACTCTGGGAGAGAGGGAATGCCAGTCAGTAAATTCTTACTAGGTGCAATATAGTCTCTGGGAGAGAGAGAAGGCCAGCCAGCCAGTTAATTCTTACTAGGTACATTATAGTTTCTGGGAGAGAGGAAAAGCCAGCCAGCCACCCACCCAGAGGGAGAGAAGAGGAAATGACATAGAGAGACACGAAGAATAAAGGTTTACCACAGTGTGTAGCAGAATTGGGCGGTGTGGGTCCACACCTGGTGGTGCTCAGGGTCACTTCTGGAGGTGCTCCAGGGACTGACCATATGCCATGCTATTGCTGGAGATCCAAACCTGTCTGCTGTTTGCCAGGCTAGTGTATTGACTTCTGTACGACCGACTTTAAAGGTGGTCTGGCATTTATCTCTGGTTTCATGTTAAATTTGGGAACCATCTTCTGTTACCAGATTAAAAGTATTCTGTCTGGGCTGCCCCTGAGTGGGACACCGCTTCTGTCTCTGTGGCCACTCTGCTAAAGAGAGCCTGCATCGGTGCTCGGTCTCCTGAACACTGTGTCTTCATTCCCTTTGTTCACTGAGGAGCAGCAGCAAACTAATTTGTGGGCACAGGCAGAGCAGATGTTCCTTCAGCATCGAAGCAGTGCTGACATCTGGCTTTTGTGTTCTTGTGAGGTGCCCCTCCAGTTACCTTCATTCAGGCACATGCTTCCTAAGAAAACCTGGGACCTTGCAGGGCTGCCCCTGCCCAGGTGTGTTCTTCTGTGATACGGGCTCTATTGTGTCCTAACTACAGCTGCAGGATGGCACTGTCTTGGGAGGTGGATTTTTACAGACAGTGAGTGAAGAACCAGGTCACAAAGACCATCCTGAATCAAATATGACCAGTATCCTCAGTGGAGTGTTGAACACCACATACAAGCAAGAGACAGGCCTCAGCTGTCCAGCATTGGATCTGATCTGATCCAAGACAATATCTATTCTACCTTGTCTGATCTGTGTGCCCTGTCACTTGCCTCAGCATGTGAATATTTGCTGCAGTGTCACTGTGTGGTTTATAGAAATGCTTGGGCTCTGTCATTTTCCCCCTAGCACAGGACATAGTTTGCCAGGAACTCCAGTGTCCCTGCCACGAGCTTTAATCCAGAACCTCCTTACACAGTCTGTGAGTCTTAGTAAGGATTGCAAGACCCAATATCTGCCCAAACTACTACAAATATGTAAAGATTGGGTCCCGTCTGTGCTGGGAACCGAGCCCCAACAGGGTCCAGAGTGAATCAGGCCTCAAATCATAGGGAATTTTGAACCTACAATCACCTCAGTAGGAATTGGTGGTACAGCCAGATACATGCAGCACCATGTGGGGGACAGTCACTACAAAATGTCCTTGTCACTCGGAAGATTGTCAGACTGGAGAAAATAACTTAGGTCTTTCAGGGAAATTATGTCAGGGAAGAGAGGGATCCTAGGCACAGAGCAGGACTTGGCAGGGGTGGGGAGAGAGCAGGGGGTTGTATATGGGGGTACATGTGGGGGACTATATATGAGGGTGTATTCAGAGCTATATATGGGGAATGTATACAGGGGTTGTATATGGAGATAAATACAGGGGCTGTATGTGGGATTTATGGGGAGTGTATATGAAAGCTGTATATGGAGGTTATAGACAGGAGATTATATGGGGGTATAGAATAGGGGACTGTATATTGGGTTG
The DNA here is from genome assembly GCA_004027635.1 of Crocidura indochinensis. NCBI lineage: Eukaryota > Metazoa > Chordata > Mammalia > Eulipotyphla > Soricidae > Crocidura > Crocidura indochinensis. Next base: position 3,534 of record PVKC010011083.1, read on the forward strand.
AGGATATATATGGGGGATATATATCAGGGGAATGTGGAGAGGAAGAACTGGGGCACACAGAACATGGGCCATGCTAAATTTGGATTTAACCTGAAAGCGTGGAAGCCAGTGTGGTATCTGGCAGAGAACAGTCTTGATCAGACTTGCCTGGTGAGGTCTCCAGCGCTTGGAGGGTGGAAGGGTGGCAAGGGGGGGGGGGGTGGCAGATGCAGGCAGGGCCAGGAGAACAGGGTGAGAAAGGCCAGCAGGGCCTTGGTAGGTGCAGCATGGCCAGCCTAGAGCATCAAAGATCCAAGGTTTGCTTCTATGAAGTCGGTAAAGAGTAAAAAAATATTTTTCTGTGGTTTCTTATCATCAGATATAAAAAAAAAGTGCTATTGATTCTTTAAACTCATAAATTTACCCACTTTTTTTTTTTATAAAAGCATGATATGTTACTGATACACCTGGGGGTGCTCAGCCTTGTTCTACGCTCAGGGGTCACTCCTGCAGGGGTAGGAGGATCATCTGCAATTGGGATCAGACCCATGTTGGCAGGGTTCAAGGCAAGTGCCCTATGCGCTTCCCTCATGGCTCTGGCCCCATATTTTACCGATGTTTTCTCGTGCTTTACTTAAATTTGTGAAGAATTGCTTCTTAAACAGAAACCGAAAAAGGCAGTATAAAACCCTTCTACTCAGGACAGCGCCTAAGTACAGGGTCTTCCTCCTGGAGTGCCCAGCTCCCCTCTACCCCGGACGCCGAACCAACCGCACGTCTGCTCTGGCATTTCTCCAAGCCTGCTTGTTTTAAAACGAGACAAGCTTCTTCAGAAAACCTGTATGTCTTGGAAAGTCTTCAAACCTGAAGCATCGCGCACCTTTGAGACATAACATTTCTGGGTCGGCCAGACCACTAGTTGTGCTCTTTCAGAGTGGGGAGCTGTTGTGGTGCTTGTCGAAACAAAAAATTGGGGTTGCACAGGGTAGTCCAGGCTGCAAGAAAAGAACCCAGGCCAAGGCCCGCGATGGGAAGGGAGTCCCGTCCCGCTCGCCGCCGCCCGCTTGCGGGGCACCTGGGCTCCAACCCTCACCCTCTGCCAGCTCGGACCCGTACAGCCCCGAGGCTGGGGATCCCCGGGCCTGGGCTGCCGCCTCGCGCCCAGCCGCGCCCCTCCCCGCTCCCCGGACCACGCCGTGGCCGTGCCCCCGCCCCGGGCGCACACCCTGCGCCCCTCACCGGTACCCGCGGCTCCCGGCAGCATCCCGCCCGCCCCGCGCCCGCCCAGCCCAGCAGGGCTCCCGGGCCAGGCCCGAGGGGAGCTCTCGCGCGGGGCGGGGGTGCGAGGGGCGGCGCGCGGACGCATCCCGCGGGCCTCCCGCGCCGGGGCGGCGTTGGGCGCGATGTCCGGCGGGGGCCGGAGGCGCGGCGAGCCGGAGAGGGTGACCTTCCCGGCGGCAGAGGAGGAGCGCGGGCGCCAGGCGCGGGGCGCAGAGCCGCAGCGCCGCCCGCGGGGCCGGAGGGGCGTCAACGGGGCGCTGCAGCCGCGCTCGGCTCCTCCTCAGCGGGCACCGCCCTGCTGCCCCAGGTCCGGCCTGTGAGTACCTGGGGGTGGGAGGGGGCGCAGGGGACCGCCGAGCCCTGTGACCCCCCAAGAACGGGCGTGGGCGAGTCGCGGTTACTTCGCGGGCCGATGCTGGTCTGGAATCGGGGCGCCCACAGAGACGAGTTTGGTCCTGCACCCCCACAACCCCAGACTGGCTCCCTGGGGCCGGGACGGCGCGCACCACCGCCCCGGGGGCCCAAGATCCCTCCGGAAGGTGCGGGCGCCCCGAGCTGGGCAGAGGCGAAGCTGGGGAGGTCGATGCACATTTGCACCGCGATCTCCGCCGGCCGTTTGGGGGCCCTGTGCCCGCGGGGTGGCAGAAAGGTGCCGGTGCTCGCTTTGGTCCCCGACGTCGCGCCGAGAGGACCGGCCGCGGGAACCCCCTGCGGAGAGCAGGTGCGGGGAGGGGGCTGGAGGGGAGAGTGGCGCGGACGCAGGGGAGTCCCTGGGAAAGGAGGCGCAGAACGAGGCCTGGTGCCCACCTCGGGAGCGCCGAAGGTGAGCGACTTTCCCACACCTCCGGTTGTTAGGAAGCCGCTGACCTGCTGCAAGAGCCGCGAGGACAGAGGTGGCAGGACCAGAGTGCTGCCCACAATTAGGAAGGAGCACGCGGGGAACACTGCAGGGCTGCAGTTTCTGGGGGTCTGAGCGTTCCTGGAGGTTGGGTTGTGGCCCGAGAGCGCCAGGCTGCGGGGAAGGAAGGAGGAACTCGCACAGGCTGTGTTCTTGGTCCCCCTGGTCTCCACGCTGTCCCCACGCTTTGGGACTTTGTCTGGTGCCTTTTCTGAAGTGCTCCTTAAGATCACAGTGAGTTGCCTTTTTTTCCCCCTTTGGATCATAAGCTCGACTAAGCAGGAGTCCGCCTGTGCACTCCCTTCAGAGAATGGAGGCAAGTTGGTGGGAGATGTCTTTGGCTTTTGCCGTTTGATGTCTGTCAGTAGTCATTAACCGGGCAGGGTGCTCTAGGCATCTGTCACCTCCTTATCTGCTTCCCCGGAACCCACCTGAAATGCAGGGATGGTTTCGGGATGTGGCGTGGGCTCTGGGGACCTCATCTGAGTGTTGATCTGCACTTATTTTTTGTTTGCTCCGCATTTGCCACTTGGTCTCTTTCAGGGGGTTGCTGGGGGTTGGGGGGGAGGTGGCTGATCCTTGAGGAGATTTCCGCTTTTTGTGCCTGTGAATGATATGGACTCTGTTCAAGACTCAGAAGTGGGTGGCTCATTGAAGAAGTGCCAGTGTATCTGGTTTCCAGTGGCAGGAGAGGGTGGTGAGTTGAGAACTCAGTGCGAGGCTATGCCAAGAGCCCCTCTCTACCAAAGCACTCAGCTACTCCTTCAGGCCGTGCTCTGCTGTCAACCCTGGGACAGGAGGGCTATGATGGGGATCTGTATCTGCCAAGGCACCAACCATGTCACCTTGGTTCAAGTCCACTTTCAACCTTTGGCTTTCCCATGACCAAGGCTTATGTCCTGGTTAGACTTTCCCAGTTTGAAGTTTTTAGTTATTAGCTCTACTTGATGAACTACAAAAATGCTTTTGAAGGTAATACTCCTGATTTTTCAAAGACATTTCTCAGACATTTGCATGTGCAAACTGCAGTATTGGTACAAAACACAGCTGGAACAAGGTGGGAATGCAGCTGAGCTCTCTGGGACTGCAGCTGCTCTGCTTCAGAACTAGATATGGTTCAGAGATGCTAATGTAGGGTCCTGAAGGTTCAGTGCCACCGACAGAGACCCAAAGATGGGGGCCGGGGGGGGGGAATGAAGACCTTTTGGATAAGATCAGGGTGTTTAGAAGAAGCTGGGGACAGCCATGAGTCAAGACATCTGCTGCAGAGGTTGGCATTTGCTGAAGGCTGTCACAGGAGACCATTGATCCTTACAGAGAAGCAGATGAGGAAAAGTGATCAGATCAGGATGGTGTCAGGGCGGGACACCATCATGGACACAAGGAGAGAACGCCAAGACTTTGGCAGAGAGATGAGGCAGAGACGGAAATTTGGGAGGGTTAGAGAGAAAACAGGATCAGAGATGGCATGTCACAGTGGCCTAGATGACTCGTTGTGGAGAAGTTCCAGTCTCTCTAAAAATTCTTTGGAGTATGGGATACCCCAAGGTCCAAGGTCCAATGGACCTTATACTTTCCCTGTGAGAACATGAGAGTTGGGAAGACAGGCCTCCTCTGGAAGTGCTTTGTTTGTTTAGAGGGCAGAGAAGGAAGGTGCAAAGTCACTGACATAAGAGTAGGAAGCAGGTCTCAGAGAGAATGTCCGGAGGGGTCTTCCAGGAGAGGACAGTGAGTACTCACAATGGCAGGATTGACAACCAGAGACCACTTTCCTTGAGGAGTGTCTGGACCCCCATTCTACCCCCACTCATTCTCCAGAACAGAAGCACTTCTTGAAAGAGGGTTCAGCAGGTTTCTTCTCCCCAGTGAGCACTGCCACAGTTCCTCATGGCATATGTGGGGATTTGGTCTTTTCCTTTGTATTAATTAACTTAAAACAGTGTCCTGGCTGCCATCCTTGGTAGTTGAGAACACGAGGAAAGGGGAAGCTGTCACTTTCTCAGGCCCTCAGCACACCCTGATGGAGCTCTCTGCTGGGGTTACAGTGCTGCCATGTCTGTGCCGATCTGCTGTTTTCTCCTGCCGAACTACAGCTCTGTGTGACCTCTGACTGCTGACTTCCTCTTCAGCCCACCTCCTCACTTTGCAATTAGTCTTTTTAAAGGCCATATATAGACGAGAGGCTCTTAGTTCCCTTGGCCTGAAGTCCTTTTATTTATAACAGCACAAACAGGACAATCTCTTATTAAGACTGAAAGGTCTATTGTGAGTGCGTATATACAGTGCATTTTCTTTGTACATTCATCTATCAACCTATAATTTGTTTTTTTCCATATCCTAATTATTTGCTAAGATTTCAGGAGCTATCACCACACACACACACACATACACACACATATACACACACAAAATGAAGGCAACTGTGAGAAGATGCATGTTCTGACTACAGTAACAATTTCACTATGACTGTGTAAATCAAATCGCCATGCTGTAGAGCCAGAGTAATAATACATTGAGTAGGTGCTTGCCTCATATGCAGTCAACCTGACTTCAACCCAGCACCTTATATGATTCCCTGAGTCCCACCAGGAGTGACCTCTGAACACAGAATGAGGAATAAGTCCTGGGTACTGCTGGGTGTGACTCAAACCCAAAATAAAAATAGCCATTTTGTTGTAGTACACCTTCCATAGTTATAGACTCTTTTTTGGGGGGAGGGGATCACACCGGCAGTGCTCAAGGGTTATTCCTGGCTCTGCACTCAGAAATTACTCCTGGTAGATTCAGGGGACCATATGGGATGCCAGGAATCAAACCACCACTATCCATCCTGAATCAGCCGTGTCCCAGGCAAACGTCCTACCGCTATGCCATTGCTCAGGCCCCATATTCTTAACTACAAATAAGATCTGAATTATTCCAAGAATAAGTATTTTAACTTGGGTGTATACTTACAGTGCCCCCTGTCTTCTACCTACTGGGGGGTGGTGTTCTGCACTAAAAGTAAGAGGACAAGGAAGATTCTGATCTGGATGGTCTGGGTGAATGAAGAGCTGGAAACTCGGAGGATCAGTGGAAGCCCCCACCTAAAGTCATCTGAGCTCCAACTCACCTCTTCAGAGTATTTCAGAAATTGCTAGAGGACACCTCCCTGTCTCTCAGGATTGGGAGCTGGCGCTGGAGCTCAGCCTCCACCACACAGTGGCTTCCTGGCCTCCAGGGCTCCGTGCTATGGCCTCTTTGGGATTAAGCTTTTCTTTCTTCCACAGAGAAGTTTGAAATGTGTTTACTCCTGGGAGGAGCAACACTGAAAATGACTAATTAGCATCACTTTATGTAGAGATCCAATTAATCCATCATTCCAATTTGCTGCTGCTGGCGGATCGGCGGTTGGTGACTGAAGTAGGAGGAATGAGAAGAGGGATGAGGCTGGAAAGATACATACATCCTGACCCCTAGCATCAGAGCTGGGCCAGCATCTTAGCACTGTGCAAGAATGGGCTTGCATGTATCCATCTGTTTTATTTCCAATGCAATCTCCCATTAGCCACAAGCAATTAGACATGTAACAGAATGAAAACTTTCGAGATCTCCTTTGCCCCTAGAAGGAAGGAGTCCAGCACTTCCTGACCACTTCCTGGTAGCCTTCTTGCTGGTCAGCTCTGGACCCAGTAACGCACTCGGTGCCTGTGGACTAAGTTCTCCCTGATCAGCCTCCCACAGGTCTGGGCACTCCTTTGTGCCAGATAGCGGGACAGGAGGATGCACACGGGAGTGTGTCCCAAAGGGAAGGTGTGGGACCACGACAATGTAGACCTAAGGTATCGGGAGCATCCTAATCCTGCGCATGTCTGATTCTGCACACACCTGATCTATGCCTGAGCCTGCATGCATCTGATCCAATACATACCTGATTCTGCACACATCTTTTCCTGTACACACCTGCTCCTGCTTACTCCTGAACTCGGTAGATGCACAGTCCTGCTCACACCTAGTCCTGGCACATATGTGCCTTCAGTGGTACCTAAGAGGGATCACTGGGATTCTCCTCATTCTGGCTCCAGAGCGGCATCTCTGTTCTGCTCAAGTGCATGTTTGGGTGGAATCTTTGCATCACTTATGAAGGACTTGATGATTTCCTCAGTAAAGTTCCTTGTTGCTGCATGAGAAAGAGCTTGTGGTTCAACCCAAAGGTACTTTTCGAAAGACATTCCTTAAAGATTCCAAATGCTGCATGTATGCTGTATATATTATATATGTATATATATATATATATTTCAGCTTTCTCCCTCCCCATAAAATTATAAATATATATGTATTTATATACATATATATAAATAAATGTTGATTTGATTTTCATTCTGTGTCATTGGCCTTCTGAGAGAGAGGCTGCAAGGGCAGAGTGGCCACCTTGCTGCCTCTGACCAGGCTCTTTCCTTGCAGTTTCAGGCTGCTGGATCTTTGAAGACACTGAGCAGTAGTCCAGAGCACAGAGCTTGTGCTCAGCCTGAGGGAGGTGCCATGCTAGCTGGAGATGAGTCTAGAGAGGCTGATTTGAGGGGATTGTCTGTGGGAAACTTCACTTTCAAAGCCCAGACTGAAGGGTCAGGAGGAATTTCAGTGAGGGTCAGAGAGGGACAGAAACACAGGCCATTTCGCCCTCTGCTGACAGAGATGTGTTGGCCCAAATTGACCTGAAGAAGAAGCAGGCAGAAGTGGAGGCAGTTCCCAAAGCCAGAGAACAAGAACAAGAAAGGCCAGTGATTCCCTGAGCATAACCCCCCGGCAATGAAGCACTAGACAGACAGTCATTCAGTGCCTGAATTAAGTCATCCATAAGTTAAGCAACAAATTAACTAAGCAATTCAGCACCCAGGAAAGCTTGCCTGCATTAACCTGGTGACCCAAGCCTTGGGCAGTGTGTGGAGCAGCCTTTGCTGATGTCCCCCACCCTGATGGGAGGGGAGGGGTCTATGTGTGAAGCCCTCCTTTGGGACACACCAGGTCGATGTTCAGAAGCCAGCCTCATTCATTGCTCTTAGTTGATACTATAAAGTAAGTCTGTTTTATTTTAGTCGACTTTAGAAGGAAGTGCTCTTGTTTGGATATAGTAGCTCAGGCTTTTAGAACAACTTCTCCCCTGATCCTTCTCACTAGGGCCCTTTGTTCCCCGAAGCCGAAGGAGTCTGAGTTTCCCCATTTTTTATGGTTCTTTCTTCATGGCCTTGGCCCCAGGCCTTTCCTAGGACACAACCTCACTCCCTGCTATGCTTACATCTCATTTCCATGCTCTGTTTACCTCATCCACTGTCCTCTGCTCTCAGGTTTAGACTCTTCCTGGTTTTGGCTTACTGGCGTCTTACTGGTTTTGGCTTACTGGCTTATAAGCCTCTTACTGGCTTCTAAGGCAGCATCCACACTCCATAGATATGATGGTGCTAAGAAGGTGGCTTGTTCACTGTAAGGTCCCTACCCGCAGACCCCATGCCCAAGCAATCTTCTTCACTGCCTTCCCGCAAACCTGTTTCTCCCTGGAGATGGGCTTTGACTGGCTCCACTTGGTTCCCTGAGGATAGCATCCCACCCCACTCTCTGTGATTGTGGGTTGTTGGCTTATCTTTGAGATGAATGTCATGCTCAGATTCTTTCACCATTCGTTCAGGAAAGAGAGGATCTGAGTAAATTTATCCTTAAGATTTCTCTTAAATTTGTTGCAAAGATCTAATATTTTTATGGGAGGGAGAAAACTAAAAATGGCCTCTTTTCCCCTCCAGTGCCCACCTCACCATGTCCTAGTTCCAGGGTCAGAGGCCTAGTACAGCAGGTAGGGCTCTTGGGTGATAAAGGTTCCATCCCTAGCATCTCTACTTATGGTCCTCTGAGCCCTACCAGGAATGACCTCTGAGCATGGAGCCAGGAGTAAGCTCTGAGTACTGCCAGTGTACCCCAGGGAACCAGAGAGTTCAGTCTGAAGCATTTGCCTTGCACCGCAGAGGGTCCCCCAAGTCACGACAGGAGAGATCCCTAAATACAGAGCCAAAAGTAAGCCCTGAAGCACCACCAGGTATGCCTGATCCCCCTTAGACCCCCCAAAAAAAACAGAATGAAAGAGACAAAGCTAAAAGCCATATGCCCTCTCTGCACAGCCCTGCCAACTCTAGTGAAGAGCTGACCTGAACCAGCCAGGACAGAAGATTTGTGCAAAGGAGAAAATTTTTGTTACCTCCTGAACTCCCAATAGAACAAAAGTACAATTCAGTTCTGAAGACACCTTTTCAAGAATTGGAGGTCAGCAAAGGAGGTGGGCCCCTTCTGTGTTCCTGAGGACATTCTTGCCTGGGGGTTACAGCGAGTATAGGTACAGAGAAAACAGTAGCCCTGGACCCTTCTATGATCCTCAGCCAATCTGGACAGTCACTGACTATGGGATCTCCAGGGTACAGGGGAGTACCTGGGGTCTCCAGATTATTGATGGGTGTCCATGGCTACATCTTCAATTCTTAGGGGACCATATGATACTAAGGATGGAATCGCGTTGGCTACATGCAGACATGGCCTTACTCCCTGCCTATCTCTCTGTCCCCTGGGGTATCTCTTTATATCTGCTCTGTTGCCCTGTTAGGAGATTGAGGACTGAGGGTGACTGGTTCCAGGTTTGCACATATGTGCCAGGTATATAGCAAGATGCCCCTTGAGCCCCGGGAAGCTTCCAGATAAGCATGCTGTGATCTACTGGGGATCTGGGGCAGTGCTGCTGGTAAGAGGACTGGAGGGCGAGCTCTGTACATGGATCTTTCTTCACAAAAACATCAGAATTTGAGACTGGCAGAATGAAGACTGTGAGAGATGAGGCAGAAATGCCAAGTGTGTGTAACTCACCAAGACAGAGACATGAGTGGGAGCCAGTCTAAAGGAGGAGGGGAGCTGGGGCCAGAGGTGGTACCTAGAGGCTTTGTGTGTGTCCTTCCTTCCCACCACAAGTTCCTCTCTGCTCACCTCACCCCTCACTGTGCATGCCAGGAGGCCCCCTGGGACCCTCAGCGAGGGGTCCTGCTCCACGTGGGGGAGCTGTGCCCACTTGTGCTCCCCCAGTCCAGTCCAGCCTCAGCACTGTGGGAAGCGTTTCAGAAAGATTCTTACTAGGCAGGCTCATCATTAGGACAGCTCTTAGTTTCTAAAATAGCAGTATAATTTGTTCTAATTGAGAAACCTGGCTTCACACTTAACTCAGTGTTAGGAACTATTAAAGACTAAATCAAAATGACTCGTGATGTGTGGTATAGAGTACTAACGTCATACTCCAACCAGAAACACAGTATGGAGACATGGGTTTAAAAAAAGTACTAAGAAATTCCCAAATGAAATGTTTCTTGATCGTTTTTAAAATATTCTCTTTTGGGAGAAAAGATGCATTTTTTGTGGACTGCAATAATTAGATAAGGCCTTTTGCATTAAGATGTGTTGCTTCTATAACACGTTTATTTCCCCAAGATGAGTCATATGAGTAGATGAGGTCCTGCAGGCACATTCGCTGGCACATACATTGCCTGGATATAGGAAATATTGTAAGCGTATCAGTGGCAAATCACCTTTTATCCAAAACAGACATTCCAGATATTTAAAGTATACCACTTTGTAGCTTAGCAAGGAAAATATTAACCTAACAAAGTAAGCCCAGTTGATAATCATAAAATATGCGTTACAGTGACAAGATACTGAAAACTCTTGTCATAGAGAGTTTGGTCATAGAAGTAAGTTTTCTTCTGTACAGTTCAGTAAAGGCCATTTTCCATTTCTTAACTACTCACATCATCCTCATGCTCTCCACCATAGACATATATGCATACGCATACATGTACAAACAGGTGCATGCATACATCTTGTACATCCTGACCTCTCATAGGCACCTTATATCTCTTTTCGCTCAAGCATACCCACTGTCAAACATCATATTTACTTAGCTTCAGAAAGGTGTAACAAGGACCTGTGATTTGTCTTTCCATTTCAACTATACAAGAGCTTTGTGGGCCATACCCTGCCCTGCTGGGGTGTTCAGGAAGTGCAGCTGTGCAGCACTGCACATGCTCTGCCATTGGAGCCATATTCCTGTCCCAGTACCTTTAGCACTTAAAAAACATACTTTGCTTTTAATTAAAATATTCAAATTTTGGCTAGAACCAAGCAAAATATAAAAGAGTGTAAGTAACAAGCAGAAATCTGTCTGTATTAGTATTGGGTAGGGTGTTTGCCAAACACAGCTGACCTGAGTTCAATCCCCAGCACAACATATCTCTAAATTGGTAGGAAAAAATTTAAATAAATAAATAAATAAAATGTTTTTGTAAATATAAACCTGATAGAGTGGATTTTTCCATGCCAAATTCTCAATAAAATACTTTGGAATTTTGTTTGCTTATAAGCTACATATGGCTTTGGTTCAAGGATAAATCCTCATGATATTCAGGGTGGTATATGATGCTGGAGATTGTACCAGGGTTAGATGACTGCAAGGCAAGAATCCTATCTCTCTGGCCACATGTGGGAACTACCAGGAGTGATCCCTGAGCACAGAGCCAAGAGTATCCCCTGAGCACTAGCTGATGTGCCCTCAAAAATAAAGAAAATAAAAGAAAAAAAAAGAAGAAACAGCATTTTAACGCTAGTAATAAAAGGTTAAATTATAAAAGCTAGTTCTTTTTTTTTCTTTGCTTGTTTTTTGTTTATTTGTTTGCTATTTAGTTATTGGACTACACCTGGTGACATTAAGGCATTACTTCTGGCTCTTTGCTCATGAATCACTCCTGGCTGGGCTCTGGAGACCGTATGGGATGTGGGATTGAACCTGGGTTGGCCACGTGAAAGGCAAATGCTCTCCCAGCTGTATTATATCTCTGACCCCCGTAAACAGTTATTTTTTTATAAACTAAATACGATTGATATTCTTACTTTGTAATTGCTAAATCTTACTTATGTTCCTGAGGCTCAAATCTGGAATTACTTCTTGTTTTTTGTCCATTCCCCGCCCCCCAGCCACTTGTTGTTGATGTTACTGGGGGAGGGGGTCAGGGAGCCAATGGAGCTAGCCCTATAGAGGAAAAGATTGCAAACTAAGATCCTGAAAGATGATACCTGACCTTTAAAAAGCTGGGTTTTAGGGACCAAGCGTTTACATAGGGAATAGATAGGGTGCTTGCTTTGCATGAGGTCAGCCCAGGTTAGATCCATATGGTCCCCTGAGCCTGCCAGGAGTAATTTCTAAGTGCAGAGCAAGGAGTAACCCCTGAGCAGTGCCAGATGTGGCTCAAAAACTATAACAATAAATAAAAGACTGGTTTTTTTTTTTTTGCTTGTTTTACTTATTTTATTTAGTTAAAACCCAGTGTTCAAGAAGAATGCTTTCGCCTAATTCTTCAAGAAATCTACTTTCCCTAGGTTTCAAGCCTAGTGCTTTGATGCCAGTCACTGCCAGCTTCTCCTTTCCAGACTTTTAGAGGGTGAGAAGCTTGTTTCTACCGAGTTCCAGCCTCAGAGCTGGGCATGGGTGTCAGGGGATGGTACCAATGCTGCTCTCCACTCAGCATCCTTGGATCTTCCAGGAACTGTGTGTGCAGGCCTGGGAGGGGTGTGGGAGGCAGGAGGGACAGTGGCTGTGCCGGGAAGGACCCACGAAGCCTGTCCTTGTGCGCAGGTCCATGGAGGAAAGCCCAGCTGAGCGGCGCTCAGCGCTGATCCGGGAGAAGGGCCGGCGCCAGGCTGTGCGGGGTCCTGCCTTCATGTTCCATGAGCGCGGCACTAGCCTCACAGCTGAGGAAGAGCGATTCCTGGATGCAGCCGAGTATGGCAACATTCCAGTGGTGCGCAAGATGCTGGAGGACTCGCGCTCGCTCAACGTCAACTGCGTGGACTACATGGGCCAGAACGCGCTGCAGCTGGCGGTGGGCAACGAGCACCTAGAGGTCACAGAGCTACTGCTCAAGAAGGAGAACCTGGCGCGCATCGGCGATGCGTTGCTGCTGGCCATCAGCAAGGGCTACGTCCGCATCGTGGAGGCCATCCTCAACCACCCCGGCTTTGCAGCCAGCGGCCGCCTGACGCTGAGCCCCTGCGAGCAGGAGTTGCAGGACGATGACTTCTATGCTTACGACGAGGACGGCACGCGCTTTTCACCCGACATCACACCCATCATCCTGGCTGCGCACTGCCACAAGTACGAAGTGGTACACATGCTGCTGCTCCGGGGAGCGCGCATCGAACGGCCCCATGACTACTTCTGCAAGTGCGGGGAATGTGCTGATCGTCAGCGGCTCGACGCCTTCAGCCATTCGCGCTCCAGGATCAACGCCTACAAGGGACTGGCCAGTCCTGCCTACCTGTCTCTGTCCAGCGAGGACCCCGTGCTTACCGCCCTGGAGCTCAGCAACGAGCTGGCCAAGCTGGCCAACATCGAGAAGGAGTTCAAGGTGGGCCCTGTGAGATGCTGGTCTGGGCCGGTTGGTTCCCCTGATCTATTCGAGGAAGGGTTTTCTTGGTCCATTGCAGGGCAGGTTCCCGGGTCTAGTCCATGAGAGGTTCCTCGGTCCATTCCAGGGTGGATTTCTGGGCCCATTACAGGGAGGGGCCCCGGGTCTATTTTAGAGGATGGTTCAAAAGTAGCACATAAGCACTGCCAGGTGAGTGCCAAAGACCTCCATCCAAAGATGCCAGAGACACCCCCTCTCCTGCTTCCAGAGGCATTCCCTCCGTAGTTACTTGGTGATGCCCTACACAGCAGTGTCCTTTCTGAAGTCTCTATTTATATCTTCTCTTTGCAAAGTCAAAGGGAACATAAATGTGCTGAAATCAATCAAATGTCTGTAAGAGAGTGGTGAGCTACAGATCAGGCCAGCCCCGAAATCAAGGGCAGTAAAGAGGTTCGCTTTAATGGGTGTAATTAACGTGTCTTCCTTCTTTCCGGACATCATCACCAGGGAAAATGATTCATTAATAATGAACAAGTTCCTTTTTTTATTCAGCTGCTACATTCTTTGCTATGTTTTTTGGATGATTCTGTCAAGTCTGCAGCAAAAGAAACTTCCTGGTTCTGTCAGATTCTGAGCAATCTCTTGTTTTCTAACTACCTGAGAAGTTGGCTAGAAACATTCACTCCTTGAATTATGTCTGGATTCCATATTTATCATCTTTTTAGCATTGTGTTGCTGAGTCAGATCTCAGAAAGTGACTAGACTGTCTTTCAGGTCTTAGGAGTTTAAACACGGACGTGACATTTCACAAATGTTTCTCTCTCTCTCTCTCTCTCTCTCTCTCTCTCTCTCTCTCTCTCTCTCTCTCTCTCTCCAGACAGCAGGACCAAGTAGGGCTCTTATCCCACACAAATGGTAGAATCAAACAGGGTTCTGAAGCTCAGACAGAGGGTAGGACAACGGGCTCTCAGCAGGTGCACATAGCTGATGCTGCATATTAAGGAGAATTGGACATAGAAAACCTATGGAATATCATCCTACAGAGGACCAGTGACAAGATTTTTAGGCCAGGAAAGCACACAATGGACAGAGAACAGTGTAGGGGCCTGGCCAGCATTGGCCCCTAAGCCTACCAGTCCCTGCACTGAAGGAGAGCAGACTATGAGAAGAAGGACTCAAAATACCATCATCAAGGACATGATGAATGATGTCCTTTTACACGGGTAAATGAGAAGCCTGGATTTATGGATGGGTCAGGACCCATCTACACAAATTCTATAGTAAACTCTAACTTAAGCTTCTTAGTTTTGGATGCAAATCTTTTATACAACTCTCAAGACCCCATGAGCACAGGAAAAATTCACTATATAGTTCTGCCTGCTGATCATGGATCTAGGCATCTCCAATCTCAATTTGAGAATCAAAGCAAGATTTATGTGATCATCCTGAGCCCTCCTGCAGTGCTGACATGGTCCAAGCACAAATTCAGCATCTCCTCAAAGATCAGAAGCTTTGGGATGGAGGTAGCACAGGGGGACATGGGACTCAGCTGCCTCCTCCTCAGCTTTAGTGGACCTTGGGCTATCATCCCTGCCCTGCAGATGACCCACCTGGCCTCTTTAGATGAAGCAGACACTGAGGACTTGACAGCACTGAGTTATGGAAAATCCTTGACAGTCCTTCAGCAGTGCAGCTGAAGGCTACATGATCCTGTCCTCCCCTAGTCTTGAAGCTTCATATCTATCAAAAACATGGTAATCCATGAGTACAATGAGAAATCACAGGGAACTTGTCATCTCCGAGTGTCTGAACTTCTTGAAGTTACTTCTAAAGTGGTTGAAGAAATTGAGGTTCATGCAGCTGGAAGATCACCACTTAAACCAGATGACTTGTGGCCACAATTTTTGATGATGATGCTTATTATTTAGATAAGACTGCAGAAGTGGTACCAAGTTTTCTTCAAGCATGGAGAATAGCCTCTTTCACTTCACATTCTGTCTTTCTGCTAAGCCCGTTAGAACAATCTGAACTGAGGATAAACATGAGCTCATTTCACCTGAAAAAATGCACCAGAGGGAAGTTGTGTGTAAACAGGATTTAATACTTCCTCAGGATGATATAAAATATCTCGTTCCTCTTCAAGAAATGGAAGGCACATGTCTGTTTAACTGACATTCTCCACAAGAACCACACTGGCCATTTTTGTTCATTTTATTAGCTCTGAGATACCAACCTGAACTGAAGCCAAGAGTGAAATTTTTATTCGTTTTCTTTGATTTCATATGAGGGAAAAGGATTAACTGTAACTGTTCTTTATCTGAGTTTCTAATTTCTGGAATAGAAATCATTCTGGTTTAGATTACCCTTAAATGGTCTTGCTGCTTATTTATTTTAGTGATGTGGTTTTGTCCGTCAAATCAGGTTGATGAACTATTTAAGGGGAAAAAATGAAATTACTAGTGTTCTTTTTAAGATGTGATTTTTTGAAGGCTGGAAATTCTGCTGTGCTGCATAATATTTATCAGACCACACCACAGCCCCAGGCTATGTTGTAAAGGGGGGATTCTCTTTGCCTAGGATGTATCAATTAAATGTTCTCTTGTCTGTCTAACTTTCTCTATGAACTGCTTAGGGGAAGTCACAGAAGTGAAGTTGGGTTTCCAGAAGTGAGACACTCTTTCAAGGTGGTCAGGGCCCTAGACTATACTCTGGGAGCTGGAGCTCATGCAGGCCATATTGCCTTGCCCTGGCCTGTACAATATGCTAATAAAATTAAAGACTCTCGGATATTTTTAGCAAGGTGTTAGTCCCATTGGCCTGGAAATTATTCTCTTAGGCAGCAATAGTCTGTAGCCTCTGAAAATTCAATTATGTTCACTCAGACATTCCTCTCCTTTCACTTTTTCAGGTAAGATATCAGAATCTTCAACAACCAGGAAATTCCCTTCTCTCTGTCCAGCTCTCTCCCTCTCTATGGAACTATCATTCCCAAACACATATCTGAGGGGGGCTGAGAAGAGTCTCCACACTTGTTTCTAATTCAAGATATGGGCAGTTAGCTCTTGAGTGCCATGTTAAAGGCTGACTTATGTCTTCCACGAGGTAGCAAATTGTACACCTTAATGGCGAGTGTCAATCTTCTAGGCCAAAGAGCACTCTAGAAAATTATTTTATTTTAGGTAAATGATTGTTCCAGAATGGTCTATTTCACTTCAGATGACTTTGCTCAGGAGAATTGCAATTTATTTTTGATGCTTGGGCTTCTTAACATATGCCTGTAGTGTACAGACACCCAAGGCACTGGGTCTGAGCATTTCCAGAGCTGTGTCCTGGCTGCAGGTCTGAGAGGGCCCAGCTGAAGATAGCTAGTCAGGGCCAGTGCAGCAGGTCTGATTCCAGCCTCGCATGTGATTGGAGCTGTTGCTGCCACCAGGAAGGGCATTACCTGACCCACTCTCCTGTGGCAAACCCTAACTTTCCTGTAGAACGACTACCGGAAACTCTCCATGCAGTGCAAAGACTTCGTGGTGGGTGTGCTGGACCTGTGCCGGGACTCTGAAGAAGTAGAAGCAATTCTCAATGGGGACCTGGACTCAGTGGAGCCTCTGGAGCTACACAGGCACAAAGTCTCCCTCAGTCGTGTCAAGTTGGCCATTAAGTATGAAGTCAAGAAGGTGAGCACCCCCACCTCTGAGCAATGCCAGAGTCCTACCATCCTGACCTACTGCCAGGATCCAGCTGAGCCCACCACCCCACATCTCAGCAGTACCAGGCCCTAGTAGTTGCTCTAAATAAGTAGTAGTAAAAGATCTTTCTGCTTTGTGGGCAAAATTGTGGAAAGGACCATTGTGCGTCATTTTCCACCTTTGGGTGGAAAAAAAAAAAGCATCAGCTTTTTAGCCTTATGGGGGTATGGAACCCTTAGTCTCCTCATAATGGGCCATCTTGTCTTTTGTATGTCTTAGGACATGGTGGGATATCACTAGATTCAGATTCGTGCAAAGGAGTTTTGTACTAAGTGTATTATAGCATGCTACAAGAAGCAGCTCCTGCTTATTTCTCTAAGAATCTGCTCCCTGCATTCTGGAATTAATCCCTGAGTTACCCGCCTCACCTATAAAATAGCTGAGACAAGCTATAAGATTCCTACTTTTCTTAGAAGCAAAGCTTCACTGCACTTTATGACATACCTGAGAACTCAACACTGTGAAGTCAGCCATGTGTTTGCAAGAAATAAAAATTATGATTTTCTTTTTCTCTGGTTTGTGTGGGTTTTTGAATAATTAGTGGGAAATATAGCTATGTTGCACTATTTTGTTTTTGGGATGCAATCAGCAGCTCTTAGGGTTTTTCCTGTTCTATACTCAGGATAACTCCTGAGTTATATAAGTCCTGGCAGGGCTCAGGAAACCAATGGGGCTCCAGGGCTTAAATTCAGATTGACTGCATGCAAGCCAAGTGCTTTACCCACTGTACATTTGTTCTGGTCCCACATTTCATGATTTTTTTAAGCAATGAGAATCTCAGTGCGTCAGTCAGTGATAGAGTACTTGCCTTCCAGGTGTGAGGCTTTTTAAAGCTCTGGGTTTGATTATCTAGCACCATATGGCCCTGCAGTCACTTGTATGAGTGACCCCTGAGCACTGCCACTGCCAGGTGTTATCCAAAAACAACCCTCCCCAATTCAGTTATCCAGAAATCAATAGCTCGGGTATGTTAGATAGAAAGAATTCTTTGTAATATAAGAGAACGTGATCAGCTCTATAGAAGGAAAACAAGGCCATCTTCTCACAGCAGTGTGGCAGGGTGCTTATGAAACTGACCCTGGAGCCAGCTGCAGGCTTGCATCGTGGTTTCAGAGGTGACCTCGTGGAACCAGGTGTTCTTGTGTCTCTCCCCTCAGTCTGTTTTGTTGTAGAGAGTGAGGTCACTTCTGTTGTAGAAGTGTTTGCTTCTTCAGATATTGGTGCAAAAACTAATGCATTAACAGTGACATGCATGGGTTAGTACTTGCCCATGTAGGTACTTCTATGCTAATACTTGTTGACAGTGATATTTCTGCATTATAAAATTCCCTCGCATTGATTCATAAAGTTCCCCGTAGCCATGGAAAAATATTGTGTGTTGCACTTGTTTCTTGCATACTGCTGGTTTTAGTGGCAGATGCTAGCCAGTTTAAGCACAAAGCACTGTAATTAGTGTCACTGGAAGCTCGTGGGCCTCCCTGGGGCAGATCACTGAGCTTATCCAAGCCGTTCTTCTAGAAACCTTGCCAGAACCAGAACCAGCACTGACCTGATGAGAGCCTTGGGGCCCCAATAGTGTTCTTTCCCTCACACCTGCTGGATGGAAGGACACCCCAGGTTGCCTCGGGTAGTGTTCACTTTCACAATGAGGCCTGCATTCAGTAGAGCCAGGCCAAGATAGCAATCTGGCAGCAGTGATGGTATGGACTGTGCATGTCTGTAAGTGCAGATGTGTGTGCACATGACTGTGCATTACAGGAGTGTGTGTGGTTGTGTGCATTGCACATGTGTCCATTGTGGGGTGCATGTGTGTACAATTGGGGAATTCTTTGTGCATGTGTGTGGCTATGTGCCAATGTGTGTAGGTATGGGAATGTATGTGTAGTTGGGAAGGTTTTTTTTTTTTTTGGTTTTTGGGCCACACCCAGCGGTGCTCAGGGGATACTCCTGGCTGTCTGCTCAGAAATGGCTCTTGGCAGGCACGGGGGACCATATGGGACACCGGGATTCGAACCAACCACCTTTGGTCCTGGATCGGCTGCTTGCAAGGCAAACGCTGCTGTAGTATCTCTCTGGGCCCGGGAAGTTTATTTTGGTCTGTATGTATGTGTAAGCATGTCAGTGTATGGGAATGTCTGTTTGTGTGCACACAGAGATTAGCAAAGAGTACCGCAAACCTCCCCACATAATGTTCACCCGTGTGTGTTTGTCACATTTCTTCCCCTCTAATCTGTACCACCTTAAATGAAAAGACTATTGAAAATATTGAAGAACAGAAAATTTTCAAGGAATTATCTGTTACAAGGTAACTAAATTGTCCAGATTTCCCTACTCTGGTAGCATTGTTACTAGTTGAGGTTTTGCAAGACGGGAATGAAAAAACCATTTTGAACAAGATTGGCATAAAACTGATTTTTTGCAACTCTTTGAGGAGGGCTGAGAGATAGGTCAGCATGCAGCACCCTAACTGGTCTGCTTACACCACCAGGAGTAATTCCTGAATGCAGAACCAGGAATAACACCTGAGCATCGAGTGTGATCCAAAACCCAAGAAAAACAGAAGTTCCTGCAGTGTACATAGTCCTCAGTCCAGAGAGAATTGATTTCTGTTGTCACTGGCTCTTTGTCATTGCTGGGAAAGTGTCATCATAGCAAACACAGCTCCTCTACAAAGGAGCTGCCTTTTTCACCAGGTCAGCTTGTTCACTAAGCACAGTGATATGCTAGTAATACTTGTAAATTTATTTGCCCCAGCTAACTACCAGGAAAACAGAAGTGTATATATTTGAAATTGAAAGGAAATTTAAAATTTGTGATGTGCCATGAAAGGAAAATTAGGATAAAGTCTATGACTTGGAATCTTCACTCAATGAGTGTGATCTGCAATGCTTCCTTCCTACCCCCACCCCCAGCATGCCTGCAAGGACCAGTGATCTTGGGGCCTGAATTTTCATAATTAAACTGAAGAGTTTGAGAAGATAAAATATGCTTTTCCACAAGGAACTGAGCAAATTAGAAAAGATAGTATCTTCTTTTTCATACACAAAAAGCCCTCCTAGGGTGTCTAATGGGAAAAAAGTCGAGGAAGAATTTCACATCTGAGATTGTAAACATGTTCTCCTGTGGCTCAGGGTTTATTGTTTGTTGTGTTCTCCTGCTAATGGGAGATCTCCTGGGTGAGAGAGCAGTTAGGGGAGAATGTGTTCCTCTCCCTCCTGGGCTGGCTTGGATTCTGGTATTTTTTAATCAGTGGAGTTGATGGTAGGTGGGCACTGTTTATTTCCTTGCTGAAAAATTGTCAAAGGATGGCTGGTCACCTGAGGAGTTGCCTAGGATCCCTCAGGCCCTTACTAGAACCCTCTGAGTTGGCCCAGGCCACTTCTCTGCCCCAGATCCATGGGTGGGCATGTTACTGGTCCTCCCTAACAGCTTCCTTCTTGTTTGTCCTCCCCGTTAGACCCAAGAAGACCTTGACCTTGTGTGGCAAAATCCTCTTTGCCATGGCTTAATGACTTCACCAGCATGAGGCTGTGGGCAGGACAGTAGAGTCATGCATTCCCTGGGGAAGGTGCATGAGTGTCTGCAGGGTGGACCTGCTCTGGGTCATGTGAGTAACAGTGGCAGGAGTCCACCTCCCTCTCTCCCTCTCTTTCCTCTCTTTTGCCTCCACAGTTTGTGGCCCACCCCAACTGCCAGCAGCAGCTCCTGACCATCTGGTATGAGAACCTCTCCGGCCTTCGGGAACAGACGGTGGCCATCAAGTGTCTGGTGGTGCTGGTCGTGGCACTGGGACTCCCGTTCCTGGCCATTGGCTACTGGGTCGCCCCATGCAGCAGGGTACGGCTTTCCTGCCACTTTTGCTCTGCCTTTTCCTGCCACTGGTGTCCTGGTCCTCTCTGGGAATGAAAAGTGTTGTCTGAATGTTAATGACCAGATAAGTACAAAAAAGAGGATGAAAATACTTTTGTGCCAGAAGGAGATATCACACAGCAGACACATTATACTCAGGCGTTAAAGAGAAAAACCATTAGTGTATGCAGAGAAAAAGCTGCCTGAGAGAGCCCCCTGCTTGGGCTGACTCAACTGACAGCTTCATCACAGAGGATGGAGACAGAGAGCAACTCTCAAAGGAGGTGCAGAGCACCTGGTAAGAAGCTTCCTTAGTACTGTCTACTCCAGGTAGGCTCCCCATGCCCAGTGCAGGAATCTTGGTAGTTGGGTCTGGGGGAGTTAGGGTGTCTCTCTCCTGGATTGATTGGATTCAGTCGTGCTGTAGGCTGTGCCCAGGATTTCAAGGATGGTTTTGTCCATGGTCTGTTTGGAACGGGCTTTGTGGCTTGCTCTTGATTATGTCAGAGTTTGCCATGGCTCAAGTACTGCTTGATGGTCAACCATTCTACTAGGCCCAGAGCAGTCCCTGCAGTCTGAAGCAAGTTGGACATTTGGTCCCATTTTGAAGATTCAGCTAAGATCCTTTGTTATGGATAATAGAAGATGATCTCTGACTCTTTCAAGTGCAGAAAGACAGAGACTAGAAATGAATCTGAGGGAGGATTGCCTGAGAGCAAAAACTTCCCATCCTCACTAGTAGAAAGTTGAGTAGAAAGCTCAGGCTGAATCTTCGGTGCATAGATTCCTGTAATCTTGCCTCAGAGGGAATGTTGTTTTCCAGGTAGGGGGAACTGCTTCCTTCTCCTGACGCTTAAAGCTTTCATAATGAACCTCTCAGCACCAGGCACAGCACCTGCCAGGAAATGCTATACTAAACGTAGTTCCCAAAGTCTGTAGGTAGGAGGGTCTCAGCGGTCTGTGCACAGCTGTCTTGCTCCAGGTTCACTCTGGGGCACGTAACTAAAATGTGTGTTCCGTCCAGGAACCCAGACATTCATTGGTCTCAGACATACACAGTGCCTCCTGGAGTCAGTCCTTGAAGGCAACCTTTGGCAAATTTTAGGCCACAGATGAAGTTGAAAAGGCAGATTTCAAAAGAAATAGTCTAGTGCTGGCAAATAAAAAAAAAAGGAAAGAAAGAAAGAAAAAAAAGGGGGGGCCAGGTGGTGGCACTGGAGGTAAGGTGCCTGTGCTAGCCTAGGATGGACCGCGGTTCGATCCCCCGGTTTCCCATATGGTCCCCCAAGCCAGGAG
>PVKC010011084.1:0-25160 GCA_004027635.1 Crocidura indochinensis
TCCTCTTTCTTCCTCTTCCTCCTCTTCCCCTGCTTCTCCTTTGCTTCTTATTCCTCTTCCTCCTCCTCCACCTTTCCTTTTAGACTCCGTGGTTTGCAATATTGTTACTGAAGGAATATCATGCATATCACTTTATCTCCTTTCGGCACCAGTTCTTGTCCAAAGTTAACATTTTTACTATCATTATCATAGTGGTTCTTCTTAGAAGTAATTTTTTGTACAACTTTTATACAAGGTGATGGGTAGGTAGACATCGCAAGAACTAGAGCCCATTTTGTAGTACGGGAAACATAGGTTTACTCTTGAGTACTGTGGCTATAATACTGAAAGACAATAAGATCAAGAGAAAATTTAGCATCCTATATACATTCTTAATGGTTAGAATAATATTTGCTGTTCTTTTATTGTTAATTCATGCATTTAAATTTCTGAAAATCTTGAACTTCAATTCAAGAATGAAATAGTATCTCTTACAGACATTTACATGAAGTCTTTATTATTTCTAATCTTGTATAATTTCTAACCTAACCTTGTTTTCTATTATGTTGTAGTCATCTTGAGAAAGTTAATTTTTCTTCATTTTTTTAAAAGTTTCTATCATGTTTTCTTACGAACTGAACAATTGTTTCCTTTTATGTTGTTATCTGTACCTTGCAAATTTTAGTTACGACACAGAAACAAATAAGAAAATGTTATTTTGCAAGCGCTAGCCAGGGAAGGACCACGGTTCGATCCCCCTGTGTCCCATATAGTCCCTCCAAGCCAGGGACAATTTCTGAGCACTTAGCCAGGAGTAACCCCTGAACATCAAATGGGTGTTGCCCGAAAAAAAATTTTGCTGATTAAAAGATGTTACTGGTTGTATTTCAACGTTGCTTGTAAATTGGGTCAACGGATGTTTATTTTTAAATGGTGTCAGTACTATCAACAAAATTAAAACTATTTCAGACGTTTTGAACCTATAATGTTCATATCTTTTTATGTATGCACTCATTTTTATAAGGCTATCAGTTACCAGATAGCATTCAACTGTCAAAGAGTGATCGACCCTAATTTCAAGTTATATTTAGGAAGGTCATATTTGCAACTTTATGCAGTATAAAATAAAAGTGATCATTATGTTCTGACAACTTTAGAAAAGAATTTAATTTTATTTGATGAAAAAATTTTGAAGGGAATTGAATTTGTTGTAGGTCTTCAGGATGAAATAAAATTTGAATTTACCCATGCAAGTGGAAAAACTTGCAATATATAAAAATACAACAGAAATGAGTGAAATATGTATGTAAATTATGATGAAATTAGATGGGAGATGATAAGAATAGAACAAATAACTGATTTAGATATATGCATATGTATCAGCCTGATGAAAAATTAATAAACATTAATAATACATATAAAACCAACTAATTAATTATATAGATTTATAACTCAACACTGCACAATAGAAAATAGGTAAATGCTCATATTTGTAGAATCATCTCAAGCCTATTACTTTTATTGGTCCTGAAGAAATGCTTTTTATAAGTAATCCCCCATTTTCAGTTCACAATAGAAAATAACTGTGGATTAAGTCACAACTCCTGAATCACAAATGAAAGAAACTCCAAATGTACCTGAATAGGACCATTAAATAGCACAATAGCTATTAACTTTTGGTAGCCCTGCCTGTCCTTCACTTGTTCTATGTTCATTTGTACCAGTTTCACTTGGAACAGTGCAATCTGTTTTCCACTCATCACCCCTCATTAAATCCATCAATAAAGTTTACTAGATTCTTCCTATTTATGTGAAATGGTTGCCATGTTTTTTACCTTTTGCATCCTGTTATCGACTGCTTTGTGACTCATAAGAGAAAAATTTTACATACAATCAAGATGACTAAAAACAAAGTGCACTCACTGTATAGGTAAAGAAAGTGACTATGTTAGTAATAATTTGGTCAAACACATTTGTCCCATGAGAAATATATGGAATTGTAAATAAATCATGTTCTATCTGTCCATTCTTAATTTAATGAAATATATAAATTAGACAAAAATCACCAAGGCATAGTATGGGAAATATCAGATCTAGAACAGAATTCAGATTTTTTGTGGTGAGGGAAGTATTTTTCTTTTAGAAGATGCTCAAGGCTTTCTCTTGTCTAAGTACTCGGGAATTATTGCTGGTGATGTTCGTTGGACCATATTAGGATGCTGGGATCAAACACAGGTTGGCCTTGTGAAATCTAATTGTTCTACCCATTTTAATATCTCTCCAGCTCCCTGAATTTTGATGTTGACTCACCAATTGTCTATCTACATGTTCTTATTTGGGTCATTTTCTCCTCATTATAGACCAGACTTTTTAGTTTATAGCTCACACTGCGAATCTGAGAGTTACAGATTACAGCTCTAAATATCAAGAATTGTATGTACCTCACAAGGAAAAAAAAACTTATGACATTATTTTGTTTTTAGTATCTTTTATGCACTCAAATGTCTTGTTATCTTTAAATCCGAATGGTGGTATATTCAGAACATTATAGAGATAAATTACACTCAGTCTTATAAATCTTTAGGGAAAAGCATACAGTAAACAAACAACCTCTATTTCTTTCACTGTCAGTGTGTTTACTTTGAATTATCCTTTTGAGGGCTCATCACAGCAAGAAGCCTTGCAGCTAAGTTATTTTTTTTTTAATCCTTTCACTTTCAGTTGTATCAGATCCGTTTGTTTAGCATTTTTAGGCTGCAGAAATGAAAGTGACTAGTATGACGTACATGCACCCTAAACTAAGAATGATCAAACACACTCAAGACATGTGATTATATTGTACTGGTAGGGATATAATGTCAGGTTTCAGTCAGTTTACACCTGCTGGGCACCTGCGTGGCACCAGGATTCTTTCACTGCCTTTGTAAAAAATAGAAGAAAGTCATTCCCTCTGTATTAATCAAAGGAAGTGTACTATCTGCAAGAGCTCAAAGCAACATCACAGTGATCCTGCATCAAGGGTGTTCGGTAGTCACAGTGCATCATTTTTCATTCAATGGCCATTAACATCATTGCTTACTGAAAAATGTTTCAGTCACTGAGCATCATAATCACTTCCAGGAAGATGTCTAAATGAAAATATCATTCAAATCCAATGAGCAATCAACACAAGCCAATTCTGGGCTGGTTTGTTTTCAATGGAAGTAAAGAGAGTTATGTATGTCTCAGTGACACTTCAGATAAAACACTGTAGTAACATTATAAAATTATATGTGATTTTGTTATGGATGGATGTATATGATCCAAACGATGGCATGTACACACGACTTGCTTTTATTCTTTAAAATATCTTGTAGGATCTGGAATAGTTCAGCAGGTCGAGCCAGGAATAATCCCTAGCACCACATGTGGACTCTTGAACATTTTTAGGTGAGACCCAGAAAACAAAGAAAACAAAGTAAACAATAACTACAACAACCACAAAATATCACAGTTAATAGCAAAATGCCTTATTGTCTTCAGAACTTGTGTCAAATTCTGTCGTGTAGGTATGCTGGGAATTATGCAATCAATACCTTAAGAGTCATTTCAACCTTGAACATATCCCATTTTATAAATATATCATGCTGTCTTCATGTTGTTTCTGGAAGGAGGGGCCATATTTAGTAAGTATATATAGGAAATTTTGATTGTGCCATATATAATAGGATTTATTATATATTTCTTTGTTTTGTTTTGGGCCACAACCACCAGCACTTAGGCTTAATTTCTGGCAAAGTTGGGGACCATATGGGATGCCGGGGATCAAACCTGAGTTGTCTGCATGCAAAGTAAATTCCTTATTCTGGGGCCAGAGAGATAGCATGGAGGTAAGGTGTTTGCCTTTCATGCAGAAGGTTCGAATCCCAGATTCCCATATGGCCCTCGAGCCTGCCAAGAGTGATTTCTGAGCGTGGATCCAGAAGTGAGCCCTGAGCACTGCTGGGTGTGACCCAAAATCCGAAAAAAAAAATACAAAAATACAAAAATTTTCTTAGGCTCTGGGTTATCATTCTGCCCCATTATTCTTTTTCCTTCATATATTAATAATTTTTACACTACCAACAAGTTACCAAGTCTTTTATATATGTAATCATTATAAGTGTATTCCATCCTTAATGTCAATGATTCTCTTCAAATTTCCTTGGCCAGTTTCTAGTTCTTCAATAAATATATCAACTAATATCTTTTCTCATTCTATACTTCTCAGTTCTTTAGTTTTATCTGTAGATATTTTGCTTTGTTTTTTTTTGGTCACACCCTGCAGCACTCAGGGGTTACTTCTAGCTTCATGCTCAGGAATCATTCCTGGCAGGCTTAGGGGACCATATGGGATGCCGGGATTCCATCCGATGGTCTTCTGCATGAAAGGCAAACGCCTTACCTCCATGCTATCTCTCCGGCCCTATCTGTAGATTTTCTATGCATTTTACAATTTTACTAATACTTCTTATTAGTTTTTTTCATTTGCTTCTTCTCTTTAAGTCCTCTGCTATATTTATGGTAGCTTTGTTAATTTGTCCACTTATAACATCTGGGTCATCTCATCTAGTTTTTCTGTAGTACTGTTGTTTCATTAGAAACACACAATGAAATTTTCTTTTATTTTTAATAAAAATTTATTCAATGCAATCACCTTGAGATACAGTTACAAAGTTGTTCATTATTGAGTTTAAGTCATAAATGTGTATTGCTTTTTATGTTTTAAATAATGTTCATTAAATAGTTAAGTACCATGATTCCAAACATGTTTGTAGTTGAATTTCAGTCATATAAAGGACACCCCTTCACCAGTGTAACATTCACACCACCAATGCCCCCCATCTCCCTTTAGCAGTACACATTTTGTGCCACCAACATCCCCAATTTCTCTCCTGTACTCTCCCAAACAACCTTTGTGACAAATATTTTTCTTCCCTCCCTCTCTCCCTCCTTCCTTCTTTCCTCCCTCCTTTCTCTCTCTCTCTCCTTCCTATTCTCTCTCCCTCCGTCTCTCTCTTTGGCTCTTATTTTTTTTCCATTTATACCCTGTGGTTTAAAATATAGTTTCTGAAGGGGTATCATACATATCACTTTATCTCCTTTCAACAGCAAATTCTTTTCCAGAGTGATAATTTCCAGCTATCATTGTCAAAGTGATCTCTTCTCTCTGATATTTTAATGTTAAAACTCATTTTTAAAAAATTTTTAATCACCATGTCTACAAAAATTTTATACTGGGGTTTCAGTCATAGAATGTACACCACTCTTCACCAGTGCGATCTTTCTAGAATCATAGTTCCCCCATTTCCTCTTGGACTCTCACTATCATTGTTATGAATGTGAGATTAGGTCTTAACTTCTTTGGTATAGAGGCAAACTTACGTAGAGTATGGTTGTTAAAATGGAATCATGTCCAGAGTGGTGAGTGCAGTTAGAGAAATGACTACACTGAGAACTATCATAATAATGTGAATGAATGAGGGAAGTGGAAAAGCCTGTCTAGAGTACAGGTGTGGGTGGGGTGGGGAGGAGGGAGATTTGGGACATCGGTGGTAGGAATGTTTCACCTGTGAAAAGGGTGTTCTTTACATGACTGAAACCCAACTACAATCATATTTGTAATCAAGGTGTTTAAATAAAGATATTTAAAAAATGGAATCATGTCCTTTTTGAGATGAATATACAATGTGTTTAGTAGTGTTTTTTTTCCCCTGGATCTCCAGAAAATTCAGTATAAATTTCTCATCATACAGAAATTCAGCAATCAGTCTTGGGTAATTATAATTAATTGGTTAACCTAGCTATGTAGGATCTTTTCCTGAGCATGTTTATTGCATTAATATGCCCCTTTATACTAAGTAAATTTATATATTGGTCCCTATTTATATCTCATGAAGATCCTTTCCTCTGTTTCCTTATACCATCAATTCAAGTCACATTAACAATCTTTTACTCCATTTGCTGCCTCCTCAGTTAAAGAAAACCATAGTGGTGTACTGCAGCCTCACCTTTCCAGTTTAGGGTCAAAAACTGTTGCTTGAAGAAAGGTTAATGTAAGGCCTACTTTATGTGTTTTTATTCTGTTACATATCAAAGCCCTGTAATTCCAGTTGACAAGGAAACTATTGTTCACATATATTTTGTACAATTTTACAATTGTTTACATCAGGACATTGAGTTTGTTATCCATTTTTCTACTATCATAGATGCTGATATTTAGAGTTTTTAAAATTGGAAAATATCAGGGCCAGAGTGGTGGCACAGTGGTAAGGTGTCTGTCTTGACAGCACTAGCCTAGGATGGACCACGGTTCAATCCCCTGGTGTCCCAATGGTCCCCCAAGCCAGGAGCGATTTCTGAGCACATAGCCAGGAGTAACCTCTGAGCATCACCGGGTGTAGCCCAAAAACAAAAACAAAAAAATAATTTAGAAAATGTCAAGTAAAAGCATCTTTTACAGCTTTAGTCGATCATAACTATGTCTCTTGATAATTATCAAAATGAATACCAATGAATTATTAAAATAAGGAAATATGACAATACTCTTAAATCCCAGGAAGAAACAAAGACAAATACTGAAGTATCTGAGATACAACTTGATTTTTTTATAATTCTTTATGAATGTATTAAGCACATTTAATACTTTTTCCCATTTTTAAATCATTGTGGTATATTTGGTTTTATATTGTGTATATATATTGTATATATGTATATGTATATATTTGAACATACATATATGTAAAATGTGTATATATATTGATATCTATATATGTATATATGTGTATATACATATATACTCACTTTTTAAGATCCAGTGCTGTTTTGACTTTCCATGAATTACAAAGTTATTCATGATTTAAGTTTCTGGTCTATTATGTTCCAACACCTATATCCTCACCAGTTTCCACATCCCTCCATCCATGCCCCCAGTTTCCCTCCTGCCCTTCAGATTAACTATAGTAAGTACTGTTTTCCTCCACATTTGTTCTAATGTTTCCTGCCCTATACTGTGCCCCTCTTTCGGAGTCCAGTGATCAAGTTTGTGCTGAATATCAGTTCGGATCTAATGGTATTCTTAATTGAGATATGCACTGTTTCTTTAATCCCAATTCTTTTGTCTCTAGAACATGGGAGATTTCTGGACTGTACCAAAATGTATTTCTTCATCTTTTGACTTTTTCAATATGCTATTAGCAACTGTTTTCTGTTGTTGCAGACTTCAGGTCAGAAGCAAAGTTGCCAATATATGTTTCTTAGTCTTAATAGATGTTAAAACTTGGAAGTCACTGCATTATTTAATTTTGATTAATAGCAATGTATTTTCTGGAAGCAAAGACAGTACACAACCTGTGTCTCTATCTGTCTGTTTCTCAGTCCCCAGATACTTTTCATTCATGTGGTCAGCAACCAGTTTGGTTCTCAGTACCACTAATATACCCAATATACTGCTAAAAGCAGTCTCCTGAGCACAGAGCATGGAGAAACATTAGACACTGCTGGGTATATTCCAAATCTCCCAATGCCTCACTAACACCCAATTCTCTTTCCAATCAGATTTTTTGGTATATTTCTATAATGGCCCAACTTAAAGCAGTTAGAAAGCTTTGATAAGTGTGTACAGATTATAATGCTATTATTTGGAGTCTGTGTTGTGTTTTTTCTCAATTTATAGTTCAAGCTAACCCATGTTCTTTGTGATATCAATTATATCCTGTTTGTGTTGTGTTTTTTCTCAGTTTATAGCTCAAGCTAACCCATGTTCTTTGTGATATCACTTATATCCTGAAAAATATAAGTTGGAGAAATTAAAATAAGTAATACTGGGTACTATACTAATATATTTTAATATACTGAATACTGTGTTAACATACTTTTTTGTTTGTTTTTTGGGCCACACCTGGTGACATTTGGGGGTTACTCCTGACTATGCACTCAGAAATTTCTCCTAGCTTGGGGGACCATATGGGACTCCAGGTGATTGAACTGCTGTTCGTCCTGGGTCAGCCATGTGCAAGGCAAATGCCCTACCGCTGAGCCACCACTCTGGCTCCCTACATACTTTTATAATCTTACTTAATAATCCCACCTTATAGTGAGCTATGACTGAGACATAGTATAGAGAGTATGAAACAATGCTTCATAAAAACTAAGTTACTTGTTCAATTTAAATATCAATAATTTGAATTTTTTTCTGTTATATACAATTATTCCCAGTAAAACACAAGTTTGATTATTTTATCATATAAATTCACTTTGTTGCTAGGTACATGCTGCAAAGAATTGTGTTAACAAAGAACCTTTATTTTTAGAGAAATTAGCTCAGTATTTTTCAGTAAAAGATATCTCAAAAGTATATAAAGATTCTCCTATCTGCAGAGTTTTTGTTATAAAATTAGATGTGTTCTAGTTAGAGAAACTTGCTTTTAAAAATGCTTCATTGGAGATAATCTATTTTAGCATTTTCTTTTCTTCTTGTCAAGATAGAAAACAATGGTTCTCTTGCTTAATTTAATATAATTATGTCTAACAACACACTTGACAAAGAAACTGCTAATATACGAAGAATTTTAAAGTTCTGTGCATCTAAAAGCTATTAAAAGTGTTAGCAAGCCGGAAATTTCACTAGCAAATATTCAAAGGTTATTGCCATGGATTTAATGTGTGGGTGCAAGCTATGAAAGATCATAGGTGCTAGT
The DNA here is from genome assembly GCA_004027635.1 of Crocidura indochinensis. Lineage (NCBI taxonomy): Eukaryota > Metazoa > Chordata > Mammalia > Eulipotyphla > Soricidae > Crocidura > Crocidura indochinensis. Next base: position 8,697 of record PVKC010011084.1, read on the forward strand.
GACAACTATAACCAACTGGAAGTGCTCAGAGACCACTTAAATAATACCCAGGATACCATGCAATGCCAGAAATTGAACTAAGCGTGCATGTATGAACTCTTTACCCAGATCCTATCTCCCCAGCCCCTGAAATAACATTGTATGTTGCCTCCTTCATGCCAAGAATACATTTGATTATGTAATAAGAGTAATAAAGCTATCAAGTGATTGTCAGAGTGATTTTGAGACTACGTAATTTAATAAACATTTCTTTGTTACATTTAAAAGACTAGGCAACCTAAACATGAAAGATATTTCCTATTTACAATACAATTCCGAGCTAGAGAGGAGTAAATATCCAGTTCTTGTCTTTTTTAGACAATTATTTAGACGGATGAAAGTTTAAAATTTATAACTTGAAAATATAGGGAAGATCTAATGGGAGTCTCCCTTAAGAAATTTTCAGAAATACAAATAAAATGTCAAATGTTGTGTAAATTATGAAGGAGAAATCAAGCTAAATAGTTTACATATGATAGGGATAAGTACTTACTTATAAGTGTAGGTATCTGAGATTAGAACAGTGACCTGGATAAATTCAGAAGTAATGTCATGGTAGTTATGTTACCTATGAGGCAAGAACAAGGAATATTATGAAAAATTAGAAATGGGTTATGCGGTTACTTTTCAAAAGTGCAAGAAGCACTGGAAAGAAAATATAGTGAATAAGGCATTTGCCTTGCATGCTGTTGATTTAGATTCAATCCCAAGCATGCAATATGTTCAGGAGTAATCTCTGAACACAGAAACAGTGATTCATTTTTGAGTATAGCTGGGTGGCACAAAACAAAACACCAATAATTGAAAAAAGTGAAAGGAAAGAGACCAGTATGTGTTGTACAATAAAGAGTACTTTCACAGTGCATTTTCATTTGATGGATTATCGTAGACAGTGAGAAAAAAATTGCAGATATTCAAAGATCAGAATTAGACATAGTAGGGTCCGGAGAGATAGCACAGCGGCGTTTGCCTTGCAAGCAGCCGATCCAGGACCAAAGGTGGTTGGTTCAAATCCTGGTGTCTCATATGGTGCCCCGTGACTGCCAGGAGCTATTTCTGACCAGACAGCCCTGAGCCCCTCCTGGTGTGACCCAAAAAACCAAAAAAAAAAAAAAAAAAGAATTAAACATAGTTGAGCTAACTATGTTAGCAATGCAAGATTGTAGAAATGATTGTACTCCAATTGAGTTGGAAATAATATATATTTTACAAGTAAACTAAGGGTATAAATGTTTATGTGTTAATCGCATAATATTCTGTAGTTGCGGAAAAATGTACTCCAACTGGTGTCATTAAAAGATATGATGTTGGGGCCCGGGAGATAGCATGGAGATAAGGCGTTTGCCTTTCATGCAAAAGATCATCAGTTCGAATCCTGGTGCCCCATATGATCCCCCGTGCCTGCCAGGAGCAATTTCTGAGCATGGAGCCAGGAGTAAACCCTGAGCACTGCCGGGTGTGACCCAAAAAACAAAAAACAAAAAAACAAAAAAAAAGATATGATGTGATGTTAGGATTATGTAAAAGTTTAAAAATCTCAAATAATTGCAAAGATCATCATAAGCATCCAATAGCTTGCACTTGTGGGACCAGAGAGGTGGAGCTAGAGGTAAGGTATCTGCCTTGCAAATGCTAGCCTAGGATGGACCTTGGTTGAATTCCCCCCCCCCTGCCACCCCCGCTTTCCAAATGGTCCCCCAAGCCAGGAGTGATTTCAAAGTGCATAGGCAAGAGTAACCCCTGAGCGTCAATAAGTGTGGCTCCAAAACAAAAACAAACAAACAAACAAAAAAACAAAAGAAACCCCAAATAACTTGCATTTGTGTTATACAGTCCTACAATTTATAGTCCTATGAAAATATGTTTACAAAGTTCACAAGATTGACAATTTTGCCCAAGTTTAGCTAGAAAACAGTAGGTGAAAAAATCAGTCAGAAATTTAGAGACTTCAAATGATTTCCAAGTGTTGTGAATATTATCTATATCTAGACTTGCATTTTATGTTGTCTTTTTTTTGTGGGGGGAGGGGGTGGTCCACACCCAGCAGCGCTCAGGGGTTCCTCCTGGCTATACTCTCAGAAATCACTCCTGGCAAGTTTGGGGAACCATATGGGATGCCGAGATTCGAACCGCCGTCCTTCTGCATGCAAGTCAACCGCTTTACCTCCATGCTATCTCTCCGGCCCGCATTTTGTTTTTCAATGATTATTATTCTAGAACCTTTTAAATGTTTATTTTAAGTTTATCAGTTTTAAAACATGTAAATATTGCATTGTATAATGTCCTTGAATAAAAGTGAGTAGAATGAATTATTTGAGAGAGAATAGAAGTGATTTTTAAGGATTCAAAAGTGTTAATTTTTGAAACTTAATTATCATTTTCCTGAAAACTATAAGTAAGGGCTATAATTTGAATTAAAATAATGCCTAACACCTTTAACATAGTTCTCTGGGACCCAGGGATCACTCTCGAATCATAATCCAGCCAAGTTTTCATCCCTGAACTTTGACTTAAACTTTTTCTTTATCTTTTTTATTTAGTTTTTTTTTTAATTTTTTTATTTAAACACCAGGGTTTCCAGGTTTTTTTCTCATAGTTCTAAATTTTTTCATGATTGATTTTCAGTAACACAATCATTCACCAGTACACATTACACATCATCAATGTCCCAAGTTTACCTCCAACTATTGCCCTGTGCTCTCCTCTATGGTAGATTTTTTCTCTTTCTTTTTTTCCTTCCTAGACACTGTAGTTTGCACAATTTTTACTGAAGGGGTACCATGCATATCACTATCTACTTTCAGTACCCAGTTCTTGTTTAGAATGTTCATTTCCAACTGTCATTGTCACAGTGGTCTCTTCTTGCCATAACTGCACTCCCCTGCAATTTGCAAACTTTCTGGCCCTCAGCTCTATCAAAATTGGTATCTAACATGCTAGGAAAAGTAATATTTTACAGATATTTTGAAACATTTAGTTGCTCTTTTTCATTAGTATGTGCAAACAAAATCTCTAATTACAGAAAGTTTTCTTCTCCCCAGAAAAAAAGTCACTCCTCATCTCTTTATCCTCCTGCTTTTGGCACCCATTGATCTACTTTCTGTTTGGTAATTTATTATATATATGTATATTTTATATAAATTGATTATATAACATGTCTTGTTAGGTTTTCATTCTTTACTTGGCAGGTTTTTGAGGCCCATTCATGTTCTCACTTGAATAAGTACTCTATTTGTTTTTTGATTGAGTAACACTTCTATATAACATTTAAAATCTATTCATCCATTGATAGGATTTGAAATGTTATAAATTATAAATAATCTTTATATATATGTATCTATGTACAGATGCTATGGAATGTGTGTTTTCAGTAATGGTAGTTGTATATTTAGTATGAGAATATTTTATTATTATTGTAAATGTATGTTCAATATTTTGTAACTCTACCAGAGTATTTTCCACAATTGTTGAATTATTTATATTTCTACCAGTAATTACATGAGTTACCATTTTTTCCATATCCTCACCTACTGTTTATCAGTGATACAGAATACTCTTTGAGAAACATCACAATTTTATATCACTTGACATACACTGTGATAGTTGTATTAAAAAGATTGATAATGAACAATAGATTCCTTTATTACTGGTGGGAATGTAAATAAGATAGCAGTTGTGGAAAATAGTTTGCTGTATCCACTAAATAGTTGTGGATTCTGAGACAACCTGTTGGCATATTTTAGATAGGAAAAGGATTATGATTTTTTTTTTGGTTTTTGGTTTTTTGTTTTTGGGCCACACCCAGTGACGCTCAGGAGTTACTCCTGGCTATGCGCTCAGAAGTCACTCCTGGCTTGGTGGACCATATGGGGAACCGGGGGATCGAACTGTGGTCCATCCTAGGCTAGTTCAGGCAAGGTAGGCACCTTACCTCCAGCGCCACCGCCCGGCCCCCGGATTATGATTTATTTGTTTGTATCTTTGAGTCACACCTAGTGGTGCTCAAAGCTTGACTCTGGAAGCATCGCCGGAGTGGTGGGATCAAGTACCCAATGAAGTGCTGGATATTGAAATTCAGTAGCTGCTGGTACAAGGCAAATGCCTATTTGCTGTACAGTCTCCCTAACTATAAGCTTTACTATTTTTAAATACTAATTATAATATAATACATTTATGTTTAGCATACATCCATATTATATTATTTTTGTAATTAAGTTATTATTTCTATTCAAGTTATTAGATGCATTATGTATTATGTAATAGATATTTATGTCATAGTTGTGATATGATTTCAGTAATTATATTGAAGTCTACCTTGTCAACAAACCACCTTTCTCTATTCCTCTTATAATTTCTGTAAATTTTGGAAGTGGAGCCCTTTAATCTTTAAATTTCAAAAGGAACCTTTTAGGCAGTGTCTTTTATAATAATTTAAATATCAATATTAACTTACATAGATATATCAATGTTGCACTCTGAAAATAAAAGGACAAGTAGGGACATAGTTTCAGTCAGTTTTAGTTCTATATATCCCTCAATCACTTAAATCCAGGTGTGATTTTAAGTCACGAAGACCTTCCACTCAACAGGATAAATGGAATGGATTTTTCCACTATATAGCAAACGTGACAGTGACAGTTCTAGATGTGCTTATCATATAAATTTCTTATGGTAGCTAATTTTTTTATAAATTTTTTATTTTCTCTATTTTAGGAAAAGATGGTCTTTTTCCATTAAATACATTGTGTTTTGCTTTCATTAAAAGATTTTATTTTATTGAATTGCTATTAAAATTCATTGTAAATAACTAAACAAGTCTAAGAGAAAATATTATTGATATGAGAGATAATGATTATAAACCAGTAAATGTGAATTATATATCATTGATGCAGTACGTTTTGGTTTAAATTTAAATTAATCTTTTAACCTTTTGGTTTTCACACTTATCAAATAATGGAGCTGAAGTCTTTTTTAAAAAATATTTCTTCTTGAAATAAAGCTCATTCTGTCTCATTAAAAACATGCAATATAATAGCAATCTTTTTTACTCATACAAAAGTGTTTTAATCTGATGTCAAAAAAAGTACATTATATAACAAGGTTTGAGTATGAGACTGTCAATTTTAAATATAAAATTGTCCTTTACAAACATCTGATGAGTCATTTTACTATGTTTGTACTTCATTTTATATACCGTGGGGTATATTTGTTATATTATATAAATTTACCACACACAATAATGAATAACTAATTTATAAAAAATAAAAGCTAGATCAAAGTCCAACAATAGGCAGTACAGAGTGATTCACATTCAATGAGGGACATAAACCTGAGCAGTTTTGTAATAAGGAATGAATAGAGGAAACTATTGTTTCTTGATTTTGTGCAATGAATCATTATCTGCAAATACGATTAGAAATTAGGCACTCTTATTTCCTATGAATAGTGGCTTAGGGAGTACTAGAGAGGAATTCAGACTTGTTGGACTTCAAGATTTGCTGATTTAATATTGAATATCTTCTCTATTTCTGTATTTTCTGTAGGATGTGTTCACTCCTGAATGCAAATTTAAGGAATCTGTGTTTGAAAACTACTATGTGATTTATTCTTCTACACTTTATCGTCAGCAAGAATCAGGCCGAGCATGGTTTTTGGGACTCAATAAAGAAGGTCAAATTATGAAAGGAAACAGAGTGAAGAAAACCAAACCCTCATCACATTTTGTACCTAAACCGATTGAAGGTATGAAATGAATTTTTCTTCTGATCTATGTATGTATTAATGACTTGACCTATGCATATATTAATACCAATTATGTTTTCTCCCTTTGCTCTGAAGAGTTGGTCTAGATTACAATAGATTATACTAAAGATTCAGATCACAATATTAATGGAAGGAAGGAAGGGAGGGAGGGAGGGAGGGATGGAGGGAGGGAGGGAGGAAAGAAGGAAAGAAGGAAAGAAGGGAAGGAAAAGGGAGGGAGGGAAAGAAGAAAGGAATGGTGGAAGTAGAGAAGGAAGAAGGGAGAGAGAAGGTGGGAGGAAGGAACGCTGAAAGAAGAATATTGAGGGAAGGATGGAAAGAAGGAAGGACAGATGGAAGGAAGGAAGGATGGAGGAAAGGAAAGATAATGGAAAGAAAGCAGGAAGTAAGGAAGAAGGAAGGAAGGGAAGGTGGAAATAAGGAAGGAGGTAGAGAAGAAAGGATGGAAGGTGGGAGTAAGGCTGGAAAGAAGGATATTGAGGGAAGGATAGAAATAAGAAAGGACAGATGGAAGGAAGGATGGAAAAGGAATGTATAATGGAAAGAAAGAAGGAAGGATGAGAGAGGGGAGGAAGGAAGGAAAGAGGGATTGAAGGAATAAAGGAATGAAAAAGGAAATATGTGTAGGGAAGGACAGATGGAGGGAATGAAGGAAGGAAGGAAGGAAGAAAAAAGGCAAGAAGGAAGGAGGGAAGGAATAAAGGAGGGAAAAGAAAGGAAAGAAGGAAGGATTTGGGGAAGGAAGGAGGGAAAGAAAAGAAGATGGAGAAAAGGATGTAAAGAAGAAAGAAAGCTAGATGTAAGGAAGGAGGAAATTGTGTTATATATTATATATGTGACACTGGAAAAACTGCTGGATTATGAAAGATAAAATAACATATTAGAAAAATAGTGTTAGATAATTCTTGGAGGATAGTTTCCTCCCTTCTTTATTTGGCCATACCCTTGAGAAATTAATACTACTTTTATTATACTTAAAAATGTCAAAGGGCTTAGACATATGTAAGCCCTACTATTGACATCAGTTGAATAAAATTGTGAACATAATCTATTAAACAGTCTTTACACATTTAATGAATTAAAAGTATGCTATCATAACAATTATTTGTATAATTATTTTTATAGTTGAGCAGTACCTTCTTGTCCCTTGATCATTTAACAGAGTATACATTTATTTCACCTTAAGCGGTGGGATAATAATACTTTTGCTGAGAAAACCTATTTTTGTTAAACTTGTTCTGCAGTTTGGATGAGAATATAACTTTTGCGTGCCCACATTTCCTGTATTCAGGCTGTTTTCTTTATTTTTTAAAGTACAGTCTAGGGGTCCAGGAGATAGCATGGAGGTAAGGCCTTTCATGCAAAAGGTCATCGGTTCGAATCCCGGTGCCCCATATGGTCCCCCGTGCCTGCCAGGAGCAATTTCTGAGCATGGAGCCAGGAGTAACCCCTGAGCACTGCCGGGTGTGACCCAAAAACAAAACAAAACAAAAAAAAAAAACAAAACAAAAAAAAACAAATAAAGTACAGTCTAAAATCAAACAGTTCTCTGGACATGTAACAACTTACCATTCTTCTCTAAAAGATATTTGCCATTTAAAAAATACTTTAAGTTCTGTATCTGATGAAACGGGAATAATAATAATCAATGTATAGTAATAATCAATAATAATAATTAATGTAATTTTGTAGGGTAGTTTTGGTTTTGTAGGATACTTTGTACATTTTATATACTTTATTTTTCGATAATAAATGTATCATAATCATAATCATAATTAATCATGTGTGTTAGACAGGCAACAAATATTACATGATACATGTATGCATTATATAATATTTGTTGTGCATATAAAATGTTGCTGTCTTATTGTATTTTTTGTTCCTTTAATATCCATATCATGTGATCAGATGTAGATTTTCTTCAAAGCACAGAGTGGAATGTGGTATGCAGTTTCTCATATTCCCCAATCATTTGTGTTATAAACCTTATCACATTAAATTCCCTTTACTGTAATTTCTTTCATTTTTGGCCTCATATTTTTATCCTCTTTTCTGCACATTTCCATTCACTTATTTGCCTGAAATGACTAATAGTCCTTGTGAAAAAAATCAATGGTCATTCCTTTTTATAAGGGCCTCTCTGACTTTCTATTATTTTTACCATGCCCTCCCTGAAGTTCTTGAAATAGAATTAACCATTGTATCATCTCATCACTTATCAGTTCTCTTTCCTAGAAATGATCAGTGTTAATTTTTATTGCCATTCTGTTCTCTTTTTAACATAGTTAGATAGCTCACTGAATACACAGAATGCTTTGTTTTCTCTCATAGCTCCTTGTATTTTTGTAAATATCCTGTACATCATCAAGATATTCAAGAATTAGTTTTCAGTTTAATATGTGAACATGTAAACAAAAAGTAATGTGAAAATAATGAACTGTATTTGTTCAAAATGTTATGATATTTTCGATATATTAAATTTGCACTACTATTAAGAATACAAGTTAATTATTTTTATTTAAGCACCATGATTTACATAAATTGTAGTGTTAAGATTACAGAAATATCATTTTGCTATACTATATCTGCCACCTAGCATCAATTTTCCTCATCACTGTTTCTAAGTCTCCTCTTACCTCCCTCAACCACAACAAACTAAGTTTCATATTGCAGACACTATTATACTATAATTGTTCATCACAGTTAATTTCCTCTAATCTCAGCATAAGAGTGAGATCATTTGTGGCAGAAAAATAATACAGTAGGTGAGGTGCTTTCCTTGCATGCTGACAACCTGAATTAGATCCCTGGCACTACATCTGGTTCCCCAAACACTGCCAGAAATGATCCCTAAGCACCGAGTGTGGACCAAAAAATCAAACAAAACAAAATGAGATCATTTGGTATTAATCTTTCTTTGCTCAACTTGATACTCTCCCTTCCCATCCAGTTTCCAGAAAAATTTAGGACTTTTTTTTTTCAACAAAAGCCAGATTATTTATTGCAAGTATTCCTTATTTCACAACTTAATCATTTATTTTTTTATTTTGAGAATGTAAGTTCTATTTATTTAATAATTAATTTTTAATTTACATTTTTAATTTACATCCTTTTTAAAAATTAATATCTTTACTTAAATACCTTGATTACAAATATGATTATAGTTGGGTTTTAGTCATGTAAAGAACACACCCCCTTTACCGGTGTAACATTTCCACCACAAATGTCCCAAATCTCTCTCCTCCCCACCCCACCCCCGCCTGTACTCTAGACAGGCTTTCCACTTCCCTCATTCATTCACATTGTTATGATAGTTCTCAGTACAGTTATTTCTCTAACTGCATTCATCACTTCACTTTTAATAGCTGAGTAGTTTTATTATTATGTGTATATATGCAATGATATTTTCATTAATTGATCTGTTCTTGGGACTTAGGTTGTCTCCAGATATCTATATCATGACTACTGTGATAGTCTTACAGTAAATGTAGGAGCAAATATGTGTATGCATATATATAATTAATGTTTTGGAATTCTTGGGATATATGTCGAGAAGTGGAATCACGGGATCCTATGGAACATTTATTCTTAATTTTTTAATAAATGTCCATATTACCTTTCATCAAAGGTGACTTAGAAGACATGTTTGCCAATTTTAGAGAACTCTTCTTTCCATACCACATCCCAGCCAACATATCCCCAAAGACTTTTTGATGCATTCCATTCTCACTGGTATGAGATGGTGTCTTGTTTTGATTTTCATCTCCCTATTTTATAAGTGATGCAAAACACTTTCGTTTATCTTTTGCCTATTATCATGTCTTCTTTTAGAAGCCTATGCCTATCATACACTTCTGCATTCTGTACGAAAAATTTTGATGATCATTTGGTTTTTAATTACTTCATGTTTTTGAAATTGTGGATTTTAGTCCTTAATAAGTTGTCTGATATTCACTCGAACTCAGTATGAAACATTTATTTTAGTCTTTCCCAGTGCAGAAAAAATTGTCATTTTCTATAAGAGGAAATATATGAAAACTATTCAAAGCATAATTTATATCTGTAAAATATTTAATAAAAATTATACATGAGTAAAGGATAAACTTTAGTTAATGAGAAGAATGTACTAGATTCATAAGAAGTCATTCATATAGCTCTTTGATGAAAAAAGTGATAATTTATACTTTTAAAAGAAATTTTGTAGATTATATAGACCACCATCATTTCTTTTATGCCCAGGGTTTAGACAATATACGTCCCAACTTTTGTATTACTTGCTGAAGGTAACTTCAGAGTAGGTTTGTATGCTTTTTATTTTGTTCTGTTTGATTTTTTTCAATAGCTTTTTCATTTTCTAAGTCTTATTGTTATATTATTTTGAATATCAGTATTCCCTCAAATTAAGCTCTGCTACTTTGAGTATCTTGCATTGATTGCATAATTATAATTATCCTTCAGCCCTGTTCCCTTCACAGTTTCACCCTTCATTTTGTGTTTAGTATTATGGAGGTGTTAATGAAGGGTTGCAAGGGCATCTATTCAGACAGATGGATGGACATGATATTTAAAGCCATTGCTGTGTACATTGCATATCAACATGAGTCCCCTCCCTTGAAATTTAAGACAACGCTGCAAGCTTCGCAATCCCCACTTTTGCCCTTTCAGAGCATTGTTCATACCACGGAGAAGTAGCTCCCCCTGATTAAATTGTCTTCCTGGTGACCTCCCATTTGATATCTGACACAGCATCCAAAAAACTCTTTGACAAAGAACAAAACACAATCTCCTCCTTTTCTCCTCCCTCCTCCTTCAGAAAGCTCATTACTCAGCTCTTGCAGGTGGTTGAGCATTCTACTTCTATTTGCTTTGCCCTAAAATGAATGTGTGCACTTTTCACAGATCTAAAATCTGCGAATGTCATCCTGTTTAAGTTTCTCAAGTAAAACTAGTATCAACTGAGAGCTCTTTCTGTAGAAATATTAAACTTGAAAGAGAAGAACACTAATTATTTTCTATTTTTAGTTTTGGTTGTGGGGCCACACTTGGCAAGGCTCAAGAGTTATTGAAGGCTCTGCTCTCAAGAATTACTCCTAACAGTGCTCAAGAGACCATATGGAATCCTGGAGATTATTCCATATGGTCCTCCTATCCAGCACAGGGGGCTTTTTTTGTTTATCATATCTAATTGATATAATTCTCAAACCCAACAATGTTGTGTTCTGAGACCAGGCAAGGCCCCCCAGTTTCACACATGATGGTATTCATAGCATTATGATGTACCTTGTAAATTTTTATCTTGGGCCATATAATCAATATATCTTGCATGGTTGGTGCAAACCTTTTAAAATGTCTTACCCCAGTATCTGCACTTAAAATTCTCTTAGAGTTATAAAGGGATTGAATGTGACATTAATTAAGGTGTGAAATTGCTTCATGTTAATTGCCTGCACCCTTTCTTGATCTGCTATTAAAACAATTAAATATTTTAATGGTACATTAACTAACTGAGCAATCTAACCTTTCCACTTATTGGAAATTGAAAGGGTCAAGAAAAATTTGAATATGCTATTGATAATCAAATTAATCCTATTTAATTTTTTAATCGGAACTGCAAAGAGATAAGGTTCTTCATAGCTACCATTTATACACGTTATCAGAGGCTGTAGCTACATTGCCTCTATTTTGAACATGGGATTTGTCAACAACTATAATTACACACGGAGGTTTTAACTTTGTCTTAAACAGAAATGTTGACATCTAAATACTTAAACCCATTGCTCCCTATAAATTTTAGTATTTCCATATGACTTGTAAGAATACAAGAGCAATGGAAAGGTAATAATAAATAGCAGTTGTACTATTTTATATTCATCTGCAAGTCTCATTTTTTATTTTCAGCATGCTTCCCTAAATAGAGTATCATTTGATAGTAATTACTGTGAAGCATGCTGGCAAAATCATCATTCTTCTTTTAAATGGGAGGAAACTGAGTTTTAAAGAGATTAAATAACTTACATAGACCAATTTGACTATAAAGAGACAAAAAAACTATGTCCCAAATAAAGCTATGCTATATTTAAAAGTATATCTGTATTTTTTGCAATTTGATCTGTAATGCTGATAATGGCAGGGCTTAGTGCAAAAAACTTCCCAGCATCACATCCTCTACTAGAGTAAGCATCCCTCCAATCTTGTCTTTGTTTTTGTTTGGGTTTTTGTTTGTTTTGTTTTTTGGGTCACACACTGGCTCTGCGCTAAGAAGTCACTCGTGGCAGGCTTAGGGGACCATATAGGATGCCGGGATTCAAACTGGGGACCTTCCTGTGTTGGCCACGTGTAAAGCAAACTCCATACCTCTGTGCTATCACTGGTCCCTTGCATTATTGTCTTACTATCCCCACCCTCTGACCTATTCCCTGCAATGATATAGTGAAGACTAGTTTTCAGTTCCTGTGCCATTTGGATATTTATTATATCATTTATTATTTGTCTCTCTCCTAAGTAGTATCATTCAGCATTATACTCTGCAGATTAATCTACATAGCAGCAAATTACAGTATTTCCTCTTTATTTATAGCCCAGTAGTGTTACATTTTGTATATTTACCAAAGTTCCTTAATCCAGTCATTTATTATTGGACCATTTACTCTCAGATTTTGACTACTGTGAGTAGTACTGCAGTGAGCAGAGGAGTAAAAATGTCTTTTTCCAGTAAAGATTTTAGCATTTGGGATCATTTTCAAGATGTATAATGATATATATTATAGAGGCTCAAATCCTTGTTTTGATAAGTGATTATATTATATTATATTATATTATATTATATTATATTATATTATATTATATTATATTATATTATATTATATTATATTATATTATATTATATTATTATATTATATTATATTATATTATATTATATTATATTATGTTCCATAAAATTTACACTGGCCACCGTACCCAACAGCAGTTAATTTTATCCCACAATTCATAAAGTTTGTTTGTTTATGTATGTATTTATTTATTTTGTTGTGTCTGTATTATTGTGAGTGATGTATTCCAGTCTCACTGGTTTGCGAGGATATCATTGTTGCTATGATTTTCTTTACTTTGATGATGAGTTGTGCAGATAATTTCTTTATTTGCTTTTGGCTATCTGTATGCCTTTTATGAGGAATTTCTTCTGTTCATATCTTCCTCCACTTTTTGATGGGATTGGTTGTTTTCTCTATTTTAAAGTTCTACCAGTGTTTTATTTATACATATATATGTATACATATAAGACATTATTGACCCTTTTCCAGGAGAATTTTGGGAAAATATTTTCTTCCAGTGTGGGGGTTGTCATACTAATATAGTCATCATTTCTTTTGCTGTGCAGAATCTTCTAAACTGTTTGTCTTTGCTTTCTTTGAGTGGCAAAAAACACTGAATAAATGAAGATGCTTCTTCATTCAATATCAGGAAAGGTTCTATGTTCTCCTCAATATAATTTATGGATTCATGTCTCATATAAATATATGTAAATAATTTTGTTTTGACATTTTTGTATATAGTTAGAAAGAGATTTGAGGGTTTTATTTATGTGACAAGTTTTTATGACATTATTTTTTGAAGATTATTTTATTACTCTTTAAATATTTTGATTCTTTTTTAAAGATCCATATACTTGAGAATCTTTCTCTGTACTCTTAATTATCTTCCATAGATTTGCATTGCTTACTTTATTCAAGTACTGTTTTGACTACTATAACTTTGCAGTAATATTTTAAAATGGAAAAAGAGAAGCCTCACTATCTTCTTTTACCCTGAAATTGTTTGGCTTTCTGGGGTTTTATTACTCTCTATAAAATTCAGCAGTGTTTTAGCTATATATTTTCAAATTAAATTTTATAGGTATTTTATAGGGACTTTATTGAATCTGTAAATGCTTGTGGCAAAATTGTCGCTTTTGACTTTATCAGTTTTTTTCAATTCATGAACGGAAAACATATCTTTTTTTATGTCCTCTTTCTTTTCAGAAGTGATTTATTCTTTGTGTAAGTAAGTCTTTCACATCATTTGCTAACTTACTCCTACATGCTGATTTTGAGTCTTAGTTGTGAGTGGAATATAATTTTAAAAATTCTCTAATTATTTGCCCATAGAAAAGCCATTGGGTAAATGTGCATTGATTTTGTTGCCTGCCACTCTATTGGACACATCTCTTGTTTTTTATTTTCATTTTTTGGTAGAGTCATGAAATATTTCTAGGAAAGAGCTGTACACTTTATTAAACATAATGGAACATCTAACAAGCTTCTGAGTCAAGATTCATTATTGGATTTTTAACCTGGATTAAATAAAGACACTTAATGAAATAATTTCAGTGCATTAGCAAAGTCTAATTATAGTGGATTTGAGTTTAATAGTGAGGTTAAGAAGAAGTAATAGAGAAACGAATAAAGATCTGGAGATAAACAGCAATAAATGGCAGGGATTTTTTGTTAAACTCTTGCAACATATTAATAAACTTGGATTGAACTCTAGATGAAAATATTTAGAGAAATTTGGTACATAGGAGGAAGGGTTTCTCAGTTATGAATAGAATGGATGAGGTCAAATCCCAAGTCACTGCATTTAGGAACTGGAAAAGTTCAAGCAGGACCTCAAAAACATTAGCAGATAAGACATTTTATAATGGAAATATAAAAACTGTCTTCTCATGATTAAGTAAAATACAACGTTATGTAAATTGAGTTTTTTGTTTGTTTGAGGGGCTACATCCATCAGTGCCTTGGATTTTTATTCCTGGCTCTTCATGTCTAGCTCCTGTATCTGAATCTACTTGCTATGTATAATGCAAGAATTCTATACTTTGTACTATTATTCCAACTCTACATTGGCTTATAAGAAACATAAATTCAAGACAGACTAGAGCAATAATACTGTGGGTAGGGAGTAAAGTGTTTGCCTTGCACATTACCTACCTGGATTTGATAGAAACTTATAGTTTCTAGAATCTTCGTGCAGTGATTCCTGAAAGCAGAACCAGAGTAACCCTTGAGTACTCAAACAAACTAAACTAAACCAAAATTAACTAAAAAGAAAGTGAGCATGGATGAGAGGGGGTGGGAAGAAAGGAAAAGGTGAGAGTATAAGAGGTCAAGAGAGTCATGAGAGAAACAAGGAAGAAAGGGAAACAAGATGTGGGGGGGGGATTAAAAATGCTTAAAAATGATCAAATTAATGGTCAAAAGCCATATGAAATACTCTCTAAATTACTAAACATCAAGAAGATGCACATCAAAACATCAGTGTTATATCACCTCATACAAAAGAGACTAGCATTCATCACCAAGAACAATAAATTTATTGAAGTTGTTGCAATGTAGGAGTAAAATAAGAACCTCATTCACTTCTGGCTGAATGTTGACTGGTCCAGCATATTTAGAAGACCAGACTGGTTTTTCTCCAAACACTTAAGCATTGACATTCTGTATGACAACAATTTCAATATCGTCCTGGGAATATATTTTAAATGCCAAAAACCACAAGATTGCAAAGAAATATGAACTCCTCGTTTATTACTGCCAAATAAGCAATTCAAACTCCTATACTTATTCACTGACAAAATATGGTGATAACCCAAGTGCCCAAGATGAGATGACTGGATAAAAAAGTATGGCACATATACACAGTGGAATGCTATGCAGTGCCCTTAGGAAAGATTAAGATAGGAAATGTGCTGTTAGATGGATAAATCTTTAAAGTAAGCTGAGTAAAGTGAGTTAATGTAGAGGGTCAGACACAGAATAATCTCACTCATTTTCAGGTTATATCAAACAGAGGAGTAAAGTAATGCCCAAATCTGATATAAACAAAGATCAGATGAATGGGTTCTTAATAGGAAGTCTGCCACTACGAGATTGAATGGATATAGATCTTGGGGGGTCAATAAGACAGTAACAGATTGAATTTGTCACTCTGGATGAAGACTGGACTCTGAGTAGGTAAACACGGTACACTAACAGTGACAGTATTATAAACCAAAGTACCTAAAGTAGGAGAAAAAATACCTGACAGAGTGGCAAGGCAGAGCTGGACATTGGGGACTTTGCTGAAGGAAAGTCGACACCAATGAAGGGGTTGTTCAAATATTGTACCCCTGGAACTTATTCATGAATAAGTTTTTAACTTTGTGATTCACAGTGACTCAATAAATCATAATGGAAAAATAAGACAAGCTTATTTCAGGCTTATGACAGGGAAATATTTGGGGAGGAAAAGGGAAAAAGAAAAAGTCAGCCAAAATAATGGGAGAGAGAATTTAGTTAGAGAAATATTCCAGGAAATATTGAAGATCCTATGAATTTTGGGATCAAGATGTTGAGACCAGTCAATGAATTTTATATTTTTCTTCAAATACATTCAATCATTTGATGACACTGTTTAGAGAAATAACTTTTTCTTTTTATCTTTTTCGTTTTTGGTTTTGGTTTTTGGGCCACACCCAGTGATGCTCAGAGGTTGCTCCTGGCTATGCGCTCAGAAATTTCTCTTGGCTGGGGGATCGAACTGTGGTCTATCCTGGGTTAGTGTGTGCAAGGCAAATGCCCTACTGCTTGTGCCACTGCTCTAGCCCCTAGAGAAAAAACTTTGAAGTTAGTAATACATGTATTTCAG
>PVKC010011085.1:0-12008 GCA_004027635.1 Crocidura indochinensis
GAATCAGGTTCAATCCCTGGCATCCCATTTGGTCCCCTCAGCCTGCCAGAAATGATTTCTGAACACAGATCTGGGACTAACTCTGAGTGCCACTGGAATATGCGCCCCCAAAACAAATAAAACTACACTTCATAACAGATTTTATCTCATCAAATTTTTCAACAGAAATTTATGTACAAAATATGCATGTACAAGGAAATGTCTTTTTTTTGTTGTTTTTTTTTGTTTTGGGGTCACACCCGGCAGTGCTCAGGGGTTACTCCTGGCTCCATGCTCAGAAATTGCTCCTGGCAGGCATGGGGGACCATATGGGGCACCGGGATTCGAACTGATGACCTTTTGCGTGAAAGGCAAACGCCTTACCTCCATGCTATCTCCCGGACCCGATGTACAAGGAAATGTAAGAAAATACTTTGCCTTCAAAGTTTAAGGAGTTACATAAGTTTTATGGCCTTAGATTGCTTTTTGTACTGCTAAAAAATGTTATAATGTACTACAATCTGGGGACTTGAGGGACAAAGTAATTGTATATGGATTCTATTTTATTTTTCTTAATGTTCTTTGGCTGAAAGTTCAAAATTAAGGTATCAGCAAGGGGTTTTCTTTCAAGAATTCTGTTTATGGGTGATTGTCCTTCCACTGCAATTTTACCTTTTCCTCTTTCTTTGCATCTTTGTTCTCATAATTAAAAATAAATTTATTAAAAAAAAAGAAATCACCCCTGGCAGGCTCTGGGGACCATATAGGATGCCGGGATTTGCACTGTCCTTCTGCATGCAAGGCAAATGCCTTACCTCAATGCTATCTCTTCAGCTCTCAAATGAACTCTTGATGTGCAGCAATTTGATATGTCTTGCTTAATACTCAAAGATTTTATATCAGTTTTTATATTTTAAATTAATATTTCTACTTCAAAAAATTACACACAAAATAACTAACACTGCTGGTGTAAGGAATGAGGAAATAATGCAGCTTGCTGTAATTTAAGTGGAATTGGAGAACAACATATTAAGTGAAATAAGTCAGAGGGAGGACAAATACCATATGATCCTATTAATCTGTGTTATAGAAACAGACTGAACAAGGAAATAGAAAAAATCATGGGAAGCCAAATCATCAGCCTTTGACTGTAAAAACTAAAATTGACAGGCATTGGGAAAAGAGGTGGTGGAAAAGGGGGGAAGAGGTGATATGGGGACAGTAGAGCAGCTGAGGTCTGGGAACTTTGGTGGTGGTAAAAGTATGGCAATTTGTACGTTAAGATCATGGAAGTTGGGGCTCGGGAGATAGCATGGAGGTAAGGCATTTGCCTTTCATGCAAAAGGTCATCGGTTCGAATCCCGGTGCCCCATATGGTCCCCCATGCCTGCCAGGAGCAATTTCTGAGCATGGAGCCAGGAGTAACCCCTGAGCACTGCCGGGTGTGACCAAAAAAAAAAAAAAGATCATGGAAGTTAACACTATATTTTATTTAAAGAACTGTGATTTACAAAATTATTGATTATTAATTGTACTTACATTTCCACACCAATATCACCACCACTGTTAACACTACTGCAAACATGTTACCAAAATTTCTAAAACTAACAATGAAACAATACAATTAAAAAAAGAATAAAGATAAAAAATTTTCTCAGGAAATTCTGATAGCACAGAATATGTACATATATATACTTTAGTTATATATAGATTATACTTTGTTATATATAGATTTAATATATATTTACACTTTATAATGTCTATTCTATATATAATTTTGGGCTACATATGCTTATATATTTTTTAAGTCACATATGTACTTTAGTCAAAAGGCAGATTACCAAAAGTCCTTTTGAAAAGGTACATAGATTAAGTTAAAATTGTTTTAGGGCTTTGCTCTTGGAAGGATCAGCTTCAATCCGTGGTACTCTGAATGGTAAGTCTATGAGTGACCCTCAATCACAAGGTCCAAAATTGGTTCCTGAGCACATTCAGATATGGCTAACTTCCCCCAATTAAACAAGAAAACTTAAATTCATTAATAATAGTAATAATAATAGTATAGCTACGTTGTCTGTAAGTTTTAACATGTGTTTACTTACTAAAAATCTACTTACCCTGCCAATACAGGAATCAAACTAAAGAGCCAGCAGGAGGTTTCTATAACAACTTCATTTTCTGGCTGTGAAGCTTGTTCTCTGTGAAGTAAACATTCGGCGCTTTGTGTACTTCATTGAGATCTCCCCCACTGGCTGCCAACTCTGCTTTCTGCATCACACACTTGGATGTTTGGGACAACTAATTCATCCCCATCTGTGACAAATTGGCATTATATAGAGTTACATTTCTGTAGAACAGAAAACTTCAATCCTACCCCAGTTACTGTAGCATTCTTCTCTGAACCCTGGAGCTGTTTTGTGTATGCTGGATAAACTACTCTTTAGAAAATCAGAAAATCTATACACTCAAGCTAAATAGTCTTTTTTGGAAGAGGTTTTTCAAAGTCTGTGATGAGCTTTATTTTTATTGTTTTTGTCTTTATTTCTAGTGGAATTTCCTAATCTTGGAAGGGGATTTTTATAAAGCATTGTTCACTCAACAAGTATTTACTGAGTCTTTACTCTGTAGTATGAAGTCCATTGAGACCTAGTAAAAGGCATAATTAATTTGCAAGAGAGTCAAATCCAAGATCAGTTCATCTCCCTACTCAAAGTTCTTCTAGTTACACTCTCCTACACAAAGTCTTAAAAGCTTCTAAATGGAAAAACTCAGAAATCCTTACTTTAAGCTTATGTTATTTTTCAGCTAACCATATGCCTACTTGAACACCAGATGCACACTCAGATATTTTTTGCCCTCCAAAAATTATCAGTATTAAAACTGGTTATCTTTTCCAATCTCTCTTTAAAATGAAATTTTATAGCATTTTTATTCCTATTTCCTAACTGGCTATTTGCTATATAAAATCCAATTAATTTTTTCTATGCAAACCATTCTAATATAGTACATGTTTATGTAAGCCTTAATTGTATCCCAATTCATCAAATATACACTGTGGGTGTATAATAGCTCATTCTCCAAATAGATTTTGTAGCAGTGGCTACCTGCAGAGTCATCTCAAACTACAAGCCACAGCATTTTCATATTTATAAATTACTTGAATTTTGTACAGTGTGTACTTCCCTTCTTTTCCAAGTGACTTATTAGAGATAAAAACTATAAAAGGTTTATGGTAATATAGGAGAGTACTTCATTATCATAAACAAGCTTTACAATGTGTTTACTTCCTATAAGATTATTTTAAAAAGGCTTGTGATTTTACTGAAGCGAGATAGTGCAAAAATTTCAAAATTCTGTCTAACATGTCAAAGTGTATGCTAGCAATAAAGATAACTTCCAACCATCTTATAAGCAAACACAAGAAAAGAGAGATGATGAGAAATAGAGAAAGAAAATATATTCTTTAACTATCAAAAAGTGAAGCTAGGGGGCCCAGGAGATAGCATGGAGGTAAGGCGTTTGCCTTTCATGCAAAAGGTCATCGGTTCGAATCCTGGTGCCCCATATGGTCCCCCGTGCCTGCCAGGAGCAATTTCTGAGCATGGAGTCAGGAGTAGCCCCTGAGCACTGCCGGGTGTGACCCAAAAAAACCAAAACCAAAAACAAAAGTGAAGCTAAGAGAACCGACCTGGGTTCAATCAATGCACAGTCAACAGCAAACCTTGAGCTTAGTCAGAGTGTGACCTTAAATAAGTAAACTGTAAACGGAGTGGCTGACTACTTTGAAGTAGCAGATACTTGAACAATCTTTTCCTTCCCATGATAGGGCCTTTTAGATCTTTTCTGAGGTTTGGTATGAAGCTTTTTTTTTGGGGGGGGAGGGGTTACACCCCGGGAGCTCTCAGGGGTTACTCCTGGCTCTGTGCTCACAAATCGCTCCTGGCAGGCTCAGGGGAACCATATGGGATGCCAGAATTTGAACCACTCTCTGCATGCAAGGCAAAAATGCCTTACCTTCAGACTATCTCTCCGGCCCCTGATATGAAGCTTTAACTTACTTAACTTAGAATTTAGCATGTGTGGGTTAGTTTTTAATTTTAAGACAATGTGTCTATCATTTTCCTAATCAAGTACATAAAATAAATTGGTATGCTCATGTTTAATAAACACAATGTTTATATAACACAGGAGGTAGGTGGCAAAGATGATTCTGATCATTTAATCTTTTAATCCAGATATAATTGTAGTATAACTTCAATTGTTATTATGAATTATCCACATATTTTTGAAATGTACTTGAAAAGAGGTCACTGTGACATTGATAGAGGAAGGCTGGAATTCTGGTTGAGGGTGTGACGGTGGAATGCTTTTTTTTGGGGGGAGGCCACACCCTGTGGTGCTCAGGGATTATTCCTGGTTCTGCACTCAAAAATTGCTCCTGGAAGGCTTGGGGCTCCATATGGAATGCCGGGGATCAAACTGGAGTCCATCCTAGGCAGCAGCTGCAAGGCAAACACCCTACTGCTGTGCTACCACTCTGGCCTCTAAAGTTAATGCTGACTGATAAAGTTAATATTGAAATTCTTTAATAAACATATTGTGTGGTATTTTGGGACCATTAGGGTCCTCCCGGGCCCCTTCCATTTATATTTTAAAAGTTCATACAGTTTGGTTTCTTTTTACATTTCTATAATTATTTGAGGATATATTCCCCAACAGTGGTATTGGGATAGCAGAATATCAATATAATATCAAGTATTCACTATTTTTAATAATAAGCATATATTGTTTTTTGTCTTTTTAAAAACTAGAAGTAGCAGCTGAAACATGTAGGGTGCTTGTATTGCTGACTACCAATTCATTCAATACCTGGCATCTCCTATGGTTTTCCCAAGCCCTACCAATTGTGGTCCCAGAGCCACTCAGGAGAATTAGGTAGGTGTTGCCCAAATGGCAAAAATTAAATTTAAAATGCATGGACTCCACTGGACTTAACGATTTTAAAACTCCTGAAAATAAAATCACTTAAAGGCAACAGCCTTCTCATTGAACGAGATCCTGAAGTTTCTCCCTAAAAATTAGGTCGCTCTATTCATCCCATTTGTTTTTACAAGGTCTTGGAATTTGCTTCTAAGCTTTGATTACCCATTTGATGACAGATCAAAGAACCATATGGCAGCATATGAGACTACTCTACACAGATGATTTCTCTAAACACAGCAGTGAACAGTTGCCTTCAGAGTGTCAACAGAAATTTTTTTTGGTTCTGCCAGTCCTAAGCACTCTGAGGTAAAGGGGTGCTTGTGATAGCATTGGGAGACAAGTCTCTGCCCTGTGGTATTGACCAACACAATGACTAAGAAATAGCAATTGATGCCCAGCTGACACAATGCAGGTGGCTGTTCTGGTTGTCACTAATGAGAATGCCACTCTGCAAAATCCACATCAGGACGTGAGACAAAAAAAGTGAAAGGAGAATCCTTTACCATTCCCTCCCATCATCCGCCCATGAAAAACTAATTAAAACTACAATTCTGCATTGCAAAACAGGGATGAGTAGGCCCAGAGGACACATTGTGAAACTCACCCCAAAGGTGTAGATAGTCCAGAACCCCCACTGCTGGCATCAATTCTGTCTATATACCAGTTCTATTCTGAGACTAGAGAATGCTAATTGACATAGGAATAGAAAAGGAGAACACAAGTACTACTGACAGCTCTAAAGTTTCTTCTATCCTTGGAAGTTAGAGAGATAAACTTGTTGTCTGATATTTTTTCTCAATTTTAAGCTAAGTGTTTGGTTTTTCTTGAGACAGTAATGCCACAAATGCATTTCAGCCCATTACAAAATTGTTTAGCAATCATCCCCTGTTCATGCTCTGTCAACTCAAATGCTGTAAAGATAATCAGAGTAGAGAAAGGCAACACTTGTTTTGAGAAACAAATGCTGTTGATGGGGGGAAATAAAAGAAAACCAGGGATTAAACTCAATTAGCTGATTGAGTTTCTTAGGCCATAAAATGAAAGCATAAAATTATAATAAGGCTGGAAAATGAATGGGTTCCAGGAACACAGCATATTAAGATGAGGTGAGGTGAAAAGGCTTCCCTTCTGCTCTAATCATCCAAAAGTATTTGGCAATATGTAGGGGCATGAATACAAATATTGTAAATGCCATGATGGAAAGTAGGTAAAAAGAAACAGGAAAAGAGTGGTTTGAGGGAGGAACACTGCATTGTACAGATTTCACTGCAATTAAGAGTAGAGCTTTCTGGAAGCTAGAGCAGCAATATAGTTGATGAGATGTTTATCTCAAATATAGCCAACTCAGGTTCAATCGTCGAACTCTATTTGGTCCTCCAAACTCACCAGGAGTAATCCCTGAGTACAGAGCCAAGAGCCTTAGTACCCCTGGTGTGGACCAATTACCAAAAAAAAAAAAAAAAAAAAAGTAGAACTTTCTGATTGGGTATAATTTAGTTGAGTCTTTGAATGCTCTTTCCAATAATGTATGGGATACATTTTTAAGTATTTCCAGAGTGAAAAGTAGCTTATGTAATCATCTCAAGTATGAATGCAGATAGTGGGTAAAACCTTTACATATCAATTATGCCAAAACTGCTCCACAGAAAGAAAATTTCAGTCCTGAGCACTGGAAAATAATATGCCCAGTGCAGGGAGAAGGGGACTCTCATTCGCTGCTGGTGGAAATACCGAATGGTCCAGCCTTTATGGAAAACAATATAGACATTCTCTGCCCGGCAAGAACCTGCAACCATTACTCCTGCTGACTCATACTATGGGGCCCTTTTTCTTCCAACCCCTCTCCATGTGGACTGTTGCATGCTACAGGACTTAGCTTCAGAAGGACCCCCCCAGTTGAGGAAACTACATGATCCCTTACTGCTGCAAGCCATTTCTCAGACCTACTAAGAACTCTTATTTTACCAGCCAACAGATCTTTATATCCCGATCCCTATATCTCCACTAATGTTTTTTCATTTCTTGAAAATTACCATGGTAACATTTAAAGATCTACTAAGCAACTAAATTCATCAAATATATCTATCTTTATATAATTCAAATAAGGAGGAAAATGTGCCCTGGATCTCATACCCCCACAATATTATCTTAAAAGGCTTAATGGGGATATCTACATTGTCTCTGTATGTTTAATTCCTTAATAGTAACACATTTTAGTGTGTTTATTTCCAAATATAAAGGTAGCCACCTCCATCCTCCTCTTATTTTTAATTTCTGCTTGTTCTGATTCTGCCTAGTACAAAATTCTAGTAGAAAAATCTTGCTTGGGATAAAGCTCTAGGTCAAAATTGGGACACAGAGGGGCTGGAGAGATGGCATGGAGGTAAGGCATTTGCCTTGCATGAAGAAGGATGGTGGTCTGAATCCCAGCATCCCGTATGATCCCCCTAGCCTGCCAGGAGCGATTTCTGAGCGCATAGGCAGGAATAACCTTTGAGCGCTGCCGGGTGAGGCCCCAAAACATAAAACATATCATTTTACCCCCAAATGCACCAATATAATATGGCATCATTCCTTTTTATGTAACACATAAAAATGAGGAAATCTTATGTTTAGAAATTAGTTCTTATCTAATAGGCATAAGTACCCATAGATTTTGTAATCCAAGGGTGCCTTTCACCAGGAACATATGTCATGGGGACTCAATTTAAACCTCATGTGACCGGCATCGACTGTCCAATCCCAAACTCCAGATCTCAACCTTAGAATTGGAATAGTTCTCTGAAGCATCAAGAAGTAAATTCCTCCTTGGTGAGTCCCTAATACTGCTCTGCCACCAACTTGCCCAGGGTAGGTTCATACGACATCATGTCGACAAGAAAACAGCAACAATTTGATCAAAAAGCAGGTTGCCCTACCTAATCACCTAATGGTGAGATGAAATCAAAAGACACTTCATCCTTTGATCTATACAAAATAGTTATTGAACAAAACATCTGGAGCCATAAAAAAAAACTCTATCCTAGACTTCATCCTAGGATCTGTTGTAAAACCCAAGATCTCTAATTACAGAGGACTGACTTTGACAATCACAACTGAGCAGAACATTTCCTGGCACCATAAAGAAAGACCGTGGAGTTCAACAATGAACATTATGGAAACTGTAGTTGGTCTCATGCTTCATAGGTAGAGTAAGCTAACTTCAAGGGTAGGATAACCTGTATCTGTTAGGCCAAGGGAACTTCCTTTATAATTTCCCAATACTTTACTGTGCCTATACAAAAAAAGTCAACAACAATAACAACAAAGTAAAAACCTTGCCACACCAGTCCCCCTTTTCTTCTTTTTTTCTCTTTCTTTCTTTTAAATTTGTATTTATAGCTTCTAGACAGGGGCTCCCACCCTCTTTCTTTACATGATGCTGAGGAAAAGGTGGCTGCTGTGTTTTTGCTTTTACAACTGTTCGCAGATTAAAGAGTAGACAGACTATACCCATTAATCTCTGCATAGAACTTTCCATGCAAACATTTCCTCCAAAATAATGTAAGAGTTCTATTGATGCTGATGCTCATTTCTTAACTGATTCCAAGCCATAAAACTCAACATACCAAAATAGCATCTTTATACCACTGATAAAACGTACTTTAAATCAGAGGGATCTATATATATATATATATATATATATATATATATATATATATATCTGAAAATCACCATTTATAGAAATACAGTTTTCAAGTGAATTATAGTACCTTGGCTCTACAAAGTAAATATCTTTACCCCTTCTCTATAAATATTGCTGGTACCTTATCTGTCAGTTACTATTGGAAAACTATCATTCTTTCAGAAAAATATTTAATTTACTCTCGATTTTCAACAAATATAGTAACTTACCGTTGAAAGGGCTAGAGCAAAAAAATTCTAAAGTAGTACATTTTGACTACATTTATTCTTCTCTGCGTACACTCTTAATTTGCTTATTTTACCAGCCAACAGCCCACCCCTACATCCCCACTAATGCTCTTTCATTCCTTGAAAATTACCATGGTTAAATTTAAAGATCTATTAAGCAACTAAATTCATCAAATATATATTTATATTCATATGCTTCAAACAATTTAACATAAAATATACAAGAATGATTCTAAGTTATAGAATTGCATTGGAAACATTTTTGCAGGTTATTTGGCCAAGAATCTCTACACCACTAAAACTTTAGATGGGTAATTCCTAGTGACTGGGAGCTGGTGTCTGCACTGCAAGATGCTAAGCATTAACTCTGACTTCTATGCACCACATGACAATAGCATTCTCCAAATAATGTCTCCAGACATTATCAAATATTTTTTGAGGAACTAATTCACCTCCATGGAGAGCTAATAGCCTGTATATTTGGAACTTGAGATGCAAAAGGATTCAGAAATTTAGTCAAGGCAAAGCTCCAGCAGAGCTTTGGAAACAGAATCAAATTATCAGAATCTTAGACTAATGCTCTATGTTTTCCCCATTAAATATTACCATATTAGGTCATTAAGCAGTCATTTTAATTTTTATCCAAATTATAACGATAAAATTCATTACTACACATTTTAAAATAACTTAACTCTATTTGTACTACATAAAAACTTCCTATCGTCAATTTATTTTAGCTTTCTTGAAAGCAATCTATAATTCACAGAAAATTAGCTTGGGATGATTTAAGAAGATAACCAACCTCCGATGAATATAATTAGGCTTCCACTACTTATGTAGCTATGACTGGAGTTGACCCAAATTTTTCAAGGCCTGGCATGCTAATAATGCTAGTATGTAGTCAAGATACAGCTATTCTCATTCCACTAATTTTAAGGTGTTTTTTTTTTTAACATTAACCTTTATCAGTCCTCTGCCAAGTTCCTGCTCATTATAGCTAACCTTCATAAAGATCTGTTGTGGAGGTAAAATTCTGCTCCTAAGTAGTTGTTTCAAAGTTGGTAAAACATGAAGGTCAGAACACTGTTCTCCAAGTCAACATTGAGTATCCAGTATATGCACCTTGAATAAAAGGCAAGACATACTGATAATCTTTGAAATTTTTACTATACAGTACATGATTTACTTAAAAATAATTCTATAGAGTACCAGGGTAGCAAAAGTTGGGGGGGGGTCAATGGACCCAAACTAGAGAGTTAGAAATTTTCCTTAAAGAAACTTAAAGAAAAATCTTTAACATAAAAACCTTAAAAGAAAACTCTCAGTAAGCTTAATTTTTTGTCTTGGTTTACGTTTATTTTGGTGTCCTACCCAAAGGTTCTTAGGGATTTCTCCTGGCTCTGTGCTCAGGGATTATTCCTGGTGGTGCTAAGGGGACCAGATGAGGATTGATCCAGTTAGCCATAAGTACCTTAACCTCACTGTCTAGCAGATATCTGGATTTAGATAAATAAAAGATGATAGAGATAAGGAATCAATCAAACACAAGAAGTATGAGTATTTCAACAAAGAAATGATAAAAGCAAAGCTAAGGAAACATGAACCAAGTGCAAGACGCATTTTGCTATTTAACCTTTCAGAAACAAATAATTGAAGATTAGAGGAGATGAACATGTAAGGACTCACACACACACACACACACACACACACACACACAAAACCTAAAAACTGTGCTCGCTCCAAAGCATTCAATTATTCATAAGATAGTGGTGTACTCTAACAGATATGAAGTATATACAAATATGCACATGAAGTATATTATAAAAATCTGTATGTGCTCGTGGAGCCAGAGCAATAGCACAGCAGGAAGAGCATTTTCCATAGAGCCCAGCTTACTCAGGTTCTATTCCCAGCATCCCAATATGGCCTTCTGAGCTCATCAGGAGTGATCCCTGAGTGCAGAGCCGGGAGTAATCCTTGCTGGGTGTAGCCCCACAACCATAAATAAATAAATAAATAAATAAATAGATAGATAGATAGATAGATAGATAGATAGATAGATAGATAGATAGATAGATAGATGGATAAATAGTTTCTTTTAAAATCCAGTATATGGGGCCCGGGGAATAGCATGGAGGTAAGGCGTTTGCCTTTCATGCAAAAGGTCATCAGTTCGAATCCCGGTGCCCCATATGGTCCCCCGTGCCTGCCAGGAGCAATTTCTGAGCATGGAGCCAGGAGTAACCCCTGAGCACTGCCGGGTGTGACCCAAAAACAAACAAAAAAATAAAATAAAATAAAATAAAATCCAGTATATGTTTGTAAAATTTATGTTCTGGCACAGAAAAACACCATACCATGCCTGAGTAATAACACAGGTGTCTGGAAGGAAAAGTTAGAAAAAAATTGAATAATCAATTGCATCCTAGAAAAATAAATTTTTCTGTCACCATTTCCACAGGTTAATCATAACTCCAAGGCCAAGATTTAATACTGTAATCAACTTTACCCAACTTAACTAAGTATCTTCCATCTTTCTATCAAAATGTAAAATCTGATGGCTACGAGAGAGCTCTAAGGGCTGGAGTGCACCTGTCATGGAGATACCCAGAGCTCCATCCCCAGCATCACATGCTCTCTCTCCCAAGTACTTATGGGTATGGTCCTGGTGATCCATAGTACTGCAGAATCCAAGCAATACCACATCACCGATTGGGCCTGAAACCATGTAGACAGTTTGGAAAGTATTGCAGCATGGCCCCCAAGTACCCAGAGCACTGCCTGAGATCCCTCTCCAAAATAAAAATGTTGGGGCTAGAAGAGAGGATAAGTCAGAGCTCTATCAGCTTCAGTCCCAGCAGCACATTATCCTCTAAGAATCAACAAGTGCAGCCATGAAGTTCCTGAGTAGCACCAGGTGGGGCCACAGAGCCCCCTGGCACCATCAGGACATTCTAGGAATTCTCAGGTCCAAGCAGCAACCATGTCCTCTGGCCTTTGAACTGACTAGCTGGGTGGCTGAGAATCACTAAAGAGTCCCCCAAACTTCCTGAGCACAGTTTTGGAAGATATGTATTACATATTTATACATACATATTTATAGATACATAGTTATATAACATGTTATATAACTG
>PVKC010011085.1:12108-22114 GCA_004027635.1 Crocidura indochinensis
TATACATACATATTTATAGATACATAGTTATATAACATGTTATATAACTGATGTCTGCAAAAGTAAAAAAAAAATGATTGCAGAAGTCCACCAAATACACCAGGAAGATGGGAGGGAAAGTGGGGACATTGGTGACAGGAATTGTGCACTCTTGAAGGGTGATGTACATTGTATGACTGAAGCTCAATCATGAAATTTGTAACTATGAACAACCTTGTAAGCCATGGTGTTTAAATAAAGTTTTTTTTTTGTTTGTTTTTGGGTCACACCCGGCAGTGCTCAGGGGTTACTCCTGGCTCCATGCTCAGAAATTGCTCCTGACAGGCACCGGGGACCATATGGGGCACCGGGATTCGAACTGATGACCTTTTGCATGAAAGGCAAACGCCTTACCTCCATGCTATCTCCCGGGCCCCATAAAGTATTTTTTTAAAAATAAAAATAAATAAATAAATAAATAAATAAATAGCTGGCTGATCTAATTTAACACACTCATCCACTTTTGTTCCCTTGATTTAATCTGCATCGCTTTCCATAATTTTATGTGCTCCCAAGTCCTTTCATGCCATTTACACATCTTACTAAGCTTTTGGATGATTTTAATTAATTTCACAATGAAATGCAAATGTAGAAAAAGTTTTGGTGTTTCCATAAAAATAGTTTAAAGCTTTAGAAACATTTGATAAAGCTGAATCATGCTTATAAAAATTGCTGCACAACAAGAAACTAATAATAACTTAGCAACATCATAAAGCTTTCAATTCTGAACTTAGGTATTTTCAACAGTGTCTAAATCCTCATAAGTGATGAAGTACAGGCATGGTTTTGTAAGCACAATAAATGTTGAACACTAATGGATTCTTACTTGAATAAGAGGTCTTGACCCCACTCCAAAAGATTAGCAAATCAACGTTTTTTTGTCTTCAGCTAAAATTTAACTTACAACAAAAGCATATATCAAGTTGTTTTCACTAATTCTCTCACTTAAACATTTTTCGCTCATTATCAAATCAATCCTAAACATTTAAAATATGAGTTTCTAATTATTTCTAGAGAGAAAAAGAAAATATACTCCATTTTCTATGTTACCAGGAAATGCAAACTAAATAACAACTAGACACAACACTCCTATTGTAATGGCCAAAGTCCCGAACACTGATTGGTGAGAATAATAGCCAATAGAACAATATAAAACATACATACACATATATGCATAACAACTTTATTCATAATTGAAATTATGACTTCAAAGTAGCCAGGACGTCATTCTGTGAATATATAATCTAAAGTATATCCAGAAAACAAAATATTATTATAAGATAAAAAATAGCTAATAAGGTATCAAGCAATGAAAATATTTGAAAAATCATTTGTTGTTGTTGTTTTTTTGGGGGGATCCCACACCCAGTGGCACTCAGGAGTTACTCCTGGCTATGCGCTCAGAAATCGCTCCTGGCTTGAAGGACCATATGGGACACAGGGGGATAAAACCACAGTCCGTCCTACTAGTGCTCTGTGCTACCGCTCCAGCCTCGTAGATGTGAAAAATCTTAATGTCTATTTCTAACTATATGAATTTGAAATTGCTATATCCTGTATCAAACTTTATGATATTGTAGAAGAGGCAGTGGAGACAACAAAAAATCTGAAGGATGAACAGAGTACAAATTTCGAAAAGCTACCCTTCCACACCTTAAAGATATATAAATGTCACTAGAGATTGAACAGAGAAAGGAATGCACAACTCTTGGGTGAAGCATAATGTATACTATGGACTTAGAGAAACTGTGATGTTAATGTAGCTTCATGCATTGTAATGAATACACCACTATGGTGGAGAAAGCTTATAATTATGGAATTGTGAATAGAAGAATAAAGAAATCTCTGCACCTTCCTCTTAATTCTGCAATGAACTTAAATGTATTTTTTGAAGCCTTAGTTAAAAAAGAAGGAGGGGCCAGAGCAGTGGCACAGTGATAGGGTGTTTGCCTGGCATGAGGCTGACCTAGGACCGACCATGGTTCGATCCCCTGGGATCCCATATAGTCCCCCAAGCCAGGAGAGATTTCTGGCTGCATAGCCAGAAGTAACCCCTGAGCGTCACTGGGTGTGGCCCAAAACCAAAAAAAAAAAAAAGGAAGGAAAAAAGAAATAGGGCTAGGAGAAAAGCAAAAGGAGTGGAGGCAGAGGAGGGAAAAGGAGAGGAAAGAAGAGGAGGGGAGAGGAGAGAAGGAAGCAGAGAGGAGAGGAAGGGAGAGAAGGAGAAAAGGGAAGGAAGAGGAGGGAAGGAGAAAGGAAGAAAGGGAAGAAGAGAGGAGAGGAAAAGGAAAGGAGGGAGGAAGGAAGTCAAGTATACAGTATTAAAGTTGATAACCAATTTAGCAGATACAAGTTTTATTTTATTTTTATTATTATTTTTTATTTTTTTGGTTTTTGGGCCACACCGGCGGTGCTCAGGGGTTACTCCTGGCTGTCTGCTCAGAAATAGCTCTTGGTAGGCACAGGGGACCATATGGGACACTGGGATTCGAACTAACCGCCTTTGGTCCTGGAACGGCTGCTTGCAAGGGAAACGCCGCTGTGCTATCTCTCCGGGCCCCAGATACAAGTTTTAAATCAAACAAATGAGCTTCAAAGTATCTAGCTGACACTCAGCTATAAATATATTCATTCTTTTTTTGTTTGTTTTTTTTGTTTTTGTTTGTTTGTTTGTTTGTTTTTTGGTTTTTGGGTCACACCCGGCAGTGCTCAGGGGTTACTCCTGGCTCCATGCTCAGAAATTGCTCCTGGCAGGCACGGGGGACCATATGGGGCACCGGGATTCGAACCGATGACCTTTTGCATGAAAGGCAAATGCCTTACCTCCATGCTATCTCCCGGGCCCCAATATATTCATTCTTGAAAGATAAATGCAGTTATAGGTTATAGTAAAGCTACAGTTTGCATATATTATTTGCTAGCCACACTGCTAAGTTAGCTATTTAGTAAACCTGTTAAATATAAACTTCATTATAAACCTATTCAAATATAAACCTATTTAGAGCTGCATTTTAGTATTTCTTTATTTTTTTCAATGGATTTCTTTTAAAATCTCCAAACATACAAACTCAGACTAACCAGGCTCTAACTATGCTATTCCAAGGAAGTGACTGTCCTGGGTCCATATGCTAGGAACCAGTTAAATTACTCAGATACCACAGTTTCTGCAGGTATATAAATTTGCTTCTTGCAGCCTTGTAAGTAGGTCAGTTTATAAGTAGAGACATGCAATAGTCATACAATAAAGTTACACAGAGTAAAATAAAATATTATTTACCTCTTTAATTTTGAATGTATCTATGGCACACAGTTAAGGAAATACAGAATTTGTAATTATTATCATTTACTAATTTTCAAATATGTTCCTAAAAAACAAAACTCCAATCTGAAGGAAAACTGAAGGGAGAATACACTTCCTATCTCTCCTTTAAAAAAACTGTAGCAAATTCATCCTTTCCACCAAATAAAGTTATTTATTTTGATATTAGATATTCAAATATCTAAAAATTAAATTTTGTATGCATAAAATAAATTAGTGGGGTACCAAATTGAAACCCTAGTAACACATGAACCCCCTACCAGACCAAGAAGGTTCCCATTATCAGACCAAGCTCTACACCATCTTTACCCTGAGCACTTCTTGGAATATACAAAATTAAAAAAAAATAAGATTCACAAAATAAAAGCTGAATGTAAATGGTTAAAAACTGTAGAGGTATGGCAAAGGTATAGTTTTCTGTTTTTATTTGTTTACTTTTTTCTTTTTTTTGCTTTTGGACAACCTTTGGAGATGCTGAAAACAGACTCCTGCTTCTGTACTCATCAATCACTCCTGGAAGGCAGGAAACCTACGGATGCCTGGTGTAAAACCCGGGTTGAACACATGCGAAGCAAGTACCCTATACTATCTCTCCAACTCAAGAGTTGAAAATTCTTAATTCTAAGAATCTTATAAGAGATAAGGAAAATACACAGTATAAAAATATGAGGGGCCAGATGGTGCATAGGGTAAGGTGTTTGTTTTGCACTCAGCTGACCCAAGATTCTTCAAAACCACATCACAGCATCTGGGCCCCCTCTACTAAAGGTCACTCCTGAGCACAGAGCATTATATGGTCCTGAGCTGCTAGGTGTTACCTTCCCCATTAAAAATCGGAACCACCTAAAACCTGAAATTAAGTGCACAAAATGTCTTACAATGTTCACAAAAGATAAAGTGCCATGTTGGATTCAAACTCACCTCCTTTTACCAGTAATGTTGCTTTGCCAACATCTCCTTCTGCCTCTTCCTTTATTTCCAAATTCATCCACACTTCCTATTTATCTATCTTCTCCTTATCTCATATCCATCTTCTGTGGTACCAAGAAACAAATCCAGGGCCTTCCATATGCAAGGCATGTGTGCTATCACTGAGCCATGTCATGCCCAGATTTTATTCCCACCTGACTTTGCAGCCACTCAGTTGCTCTGGCTTAATCTATGCAGGCTCCCTCTCTCCTTTACAATCTGAGAAACTCCTCTTGCTTCCTAAGAGATCCAGCCATACCCATTCCTTGCTTCCTAAGCAGTTCACCTTCTTTCCCCACACTTGCTTTATACAAGCTGTTCATCTATTCTCAGCTGAATAATTCTTACTCATCTTTTCAGATCTTCCTGTAAATATTTTGCTAAAAAAGTCTTCCTTACACAGAAAATTAAATTATCCTTCCACAGTCACTCATCCTCATGTAATTTTCTGCTTCTTATTCATAGCAATGATCACAAATTTGTGATTATATACTCATTCATGTGTTTATTTCTTGTGTTGTTCTCTTGAACTCTTGAGTGCTGAAAGGAATTCATAATTGTATGACCACTGGTTAACAGTTTGTTTTGCATTTTCTAGGTACAATGTGGGGGTTTTAATTTCATGTCTGTGTTTGAAATATTGCTTTAGGTTGCTTAAGAGAAAGTATAGCAAGTAAGGTACTTGTCTTGCTTGTATCCAACCTGGGTTTGATAACAACATCCAATATGGTCCCCAGAGCACAGCCAAGAATATAGAGCCTGGGCACTGCTGGATATGGAAATAAATAAATAAATAAATAAATAAATAAATAAATAAATAAATAAGGGGCTGGGACAAGAAAAGGATCAATAAAATAAAATAGGATTTCAGGCATATAATGTTTCCACTTCTAATCTCACCAATGACTCCAGGTTCTCTCCCCTTCCATGACCTAAATACTTGGTAGGTACATTTTAATTTTTAATTGTTATAGAATAACCTGTCAATTGAATGAAAAGTGTCAAAGATGGTCAATACACTGGCTCTAGATTATAGAAACAAAAATATCTAAGCAAGGTAAAAGACAGAGAGAAAGAAGCAAGAAGAGTAGCTCTACCCACCCATAGACTCCATGTGATCACACAGTCACTGTCCAACTCTGAACACCAGATCCCAAACATAGAACTGACACAGTTCCCTGAAACAGCACCAGGAATCTGACTCCCCCTGGGGAGTTTTTAATACTGCTCTGGAACCCATTTGTGCCAGGTTAATATGGCATCCTGATGATGAGGAAACAGCAACAACTTGATCTAAGACTAGATTGCCCTACCTCATCACCTAACAGTCATATGAAATCAGAAGACACTCTTTCCTTTGATCTGTGCAAAAACTAGATCACTAATTACAGAAGACTGACTCTGACAACCATGACTGAGCAGAACTTTTCCTGGGACCAATAAGAAAGACCAAAGCCTAAGCTTCAGCCTAGGATTTATACAAAACCCAAGATCTCCAATGCCAGCGGTCTGATTTGGACAACAGCAGAATTTCTGGAACCATAAGGAAAGACTCTAGCCTAGGCTGCATTCTAGGATCTGTGTAAAAACTAAGATCACTTATTACAGAAGATTGACTATAACAACCATGATGAAGCTGAACTTCTAGAACCATAAAGACTCTATCTTAGACTTCATCCTATGACCTGTGAAAATACCAAGATTTCTAGTTATATAAGGATCTGATTTTGTCAACCACAACTGAGCAGAACATTTCCTGGCACCATAAACAAAGACCGTGTGACTTGATAATGAGCATGTCCTGATAAGAAGCCTGTAGTTGTTTCCATGACAATATGCTTCAAGAGGGTAGAAAACCTTGTATCTCTTAGGTCTTTCTAATTTCTTTAATACTTACTATGCCTATGCAAAACAACAATGAAACACACACCACAAAACCTTGCCACACCAGCCTTCCTTCCTTTTTTCTTTTTTTTCCTTCTTGTTGTTTAGTTGTTTTATTGTTGCTGTTGTGTTCTGTCATTGCTTGTTTTGTTTTACTTGTGGGGTCCTGCATTGTTTCCTCATATTCACAGTTGTAGTATGATGTTGTCTATGTCCCATGCAGGCACTCTCTGTCTTTTTGCTTTAGAGGGGGGAAACACCTGACATTGCTCAGAATCTACTTCTGACTGCTCAGAAATCGCTCCTGACTTGGGGGACCATATGGGATGCCTGGGATCAAACCCACGTCCGTCCTGGGTCAGTGCATGCAAAGCAAGCGCCCTAGTGCTGTGCTACTACTCTGGCCCTGGCTTTTTATCTTTAACTTGGATTCTGTTTCTCACCTGGACACTGGTGATGTCACTTCTGGGTCCGAAAGTCTCTGGGTCTG
The DNA here is from genome assembly GCA_004027635.1 of Crocidura indochinensis. Classification (NCBI taxonomy): domain Eukaryota; kingdom Metazoa; phylum Chordata; class Mammalia; order Eulipotyphla; family Soricidae; genus Crocidura; species Crocidura indochinensis. The sequence goes on from PVKC010011085.1 coordinate 18,810, forward strand.
CCTCCCAAAGCCTTTTAAAATACCTCTGGCTCAGGTTCCTAAATAATATTTCTTTAAAGAAATAAAATGTGGCTATTTTATATTATGCTAATGACTTTAATTAAAGAAAATGCTTGTCATCAACAAAACCAGTGTGAGGTTCCCACACACAAAAACAATAATAACAAATAACAAAATAAAGGCAAAAACAAAAATTAAATAAATAAAACTCTAGTACTCCATGTGGTCCATGAAGGGATCTTTACCATCTGTGCCCCACAACACCAGGTCAATTTCTTCTTGCCCCTTTCTTGGGGCTTCTTATGGGCCCTAGCCCTGGCCCTTAACATGTTCAGATTTGGGTGAATGTGAAATTCTAGAACCCCATGCTCACACTACTGCAAGAAGACAAGTCACAAAGGAGGTTTGTCCCACATGATTTGGAGTAAAACATAAACACCCTTCTCACACTCCCGCATGCTCACCAGAGATCAACCTCAAATGCCTTCCACCTGCATACACAAATAAACACACTTGCATGTATGCAAGCATACTGCAGGATATATCACAGATTTCTGAGCTCTGACATTAAGCAGATCTACCTGCCCAAGACCTTGGCAGGAGGGATCTATTAATTGCTCTCACTTTGGATCTCAGTCAAACCCTAGTTGGACGTTCCAGTTATGTTTCCATTAATAAAAACGTGTGAGGTGGGGGACAGAGAGATAATACAGTGGGTGGGTAGGGTTTTTGCCCTTGCACACAGTTATCCCCCCAGTTTGATCTCCATTACCCCAGATGGTCTCCCAAACCCAACAGAAGCGAGCACAGAGCCAGGAGTAAGTGCTGAGCATTACTAGATGTGGCCCAGAAATAGAAAACTGTGAATCATGAAAGGACAAGACATCAGCATCTAATTATTTATCTTTTCTTCTTTCCTTCCTTACTCTTCAACTATTACATTGATCACATCACACATCCCATCACAGTATCCGCACTTTTTTCAGCCACTCTACTCACATGGATGGAGGAGAGGATGCAGTGTACACTTAGTTATGGCACCAGAACTCACAAATGCCATTGTCACATAATTGTATTCAGCATGTGAAGGAATGAGAAGGACTCAACTTCTACCTCTGTCTGCAAGATTACTGTTCTTCCATAGGCTGTCCATGGGTCTAAGGTAAGATATTTGTATTCATGCTTTAATAAATAAAATTTGATGAAATTCTAGGGCACAGGGGTGAAGGCACTTGCCTTGCACTTAACCTTAACCTGGATCCATCTTCAACTCTGCATATAGATCCCTGAACACTACCAGGAGCTATCCCTGAGTGCAAAGCCAGAAACAAGCCCTGAACACTGCCAAGTGTGGCCCCAATACAGCCCCAAAAAAAAGATTTTAAAAAATGACAATTCTGTTCCTGCCCAACTTTCTTCCACTCTTTTGAGAATGATTATGAAAATTTGTGATACTTTCAAAAAACAATTATAAACAGAAGTATTTGTGTAAATGCTGAGTCTTACTATGGGAATTAAAGGGTTCTAAAACTGATTTATTATGACAATTTTACAGGATGGTAAATTTAATTTTTAAAAAGTACTTCACTCTATATTCATAAGAATTGTCTGATGTATAAAAATAACAATGGAGTCTCCCCGCAACATTCAGCCTTTATATTTTTATGGAAGTAACATAGTCTTAGCACATTATATCATTCCCAGACTGTGCCGTTAAAATTGAGTAAGAGCTAGAGAGTTAGCCCATGCCTGGAAGGCATGAGACCCTGTTTAACTCTTGTCACCAGCATTAGCAGGTATCTTCCCAGCACCTCTATGTGTAGTGTGGAAGCCTCACCACCACTGGGCCCAGACACACTTATTGTGGGGCCCAAGCACTGAACCATCAGCCCCAGGCCAATCATTGACCACCTACCCCAGCACTGCTGCAAATACCTCATCAAAAGGCCAGAATCAGAATACATTACATTCAGACTTTTGGGTTTCAGGGACTGAAGCAATAGTACAGCAGACAGGGTGCTTGCCTTGCATGCAGATAGCCCAGGTTCAATCTGTGGTGCCTCATATGATCCCCTACTGCAAGGAGTGATCCCTAAGTGTAGAGTCAGGGGTTCATCCTGAAGTACTACTGAAGCAACCCTCTAAAACATACAAAACTTCTGGTTTTATTCTGGGGCCACACCTAGCAGTGCCAGGGCTCCAATTGGAGTCACTGTGTTCAGGACAAATGCCTTACCCACCGTATTTTATCTTTCTGGTTCATACTTTAAGATTTTATTGAATGTCTCTAAATTAAATTATCCATCAATAGAATAGGTCCTGGGAAATTCACAGAAGATATTATAAAGTCTTATGCTAACTAAGTATATTTTTCATTAGTAGGGAGCTGAGGACAGATACCAACAATCATCTAGAATTATAAGCCACAATCCAATCCAATACACAGAGGAACAAACAATACACAGAAGGCAATCATCACTAGAGACTAAACTGTTCTATCTATGTAAGTATGAGTAAGAGAATGATGCAGGCAAGAGACCAGGCCAAGGGGACAAATGACTCAGGTCATCAGAGGAATAACAAGGCTGGTAAAGAGATCAGGTCCCAAATCTTGGTCCTGTTTAGAACTTACTAACTTTGAATAATTTATTTCACCTGAGTCTCATTATATACAAAACAGTAAGTTTAGGAAATGCCAATGTATGCCAACCTTCCATATCTTTCATAAGGACATAAGGAGACAATGTGCATAGAGTAGGCTCAGTTATGCAAGGTGGCTACAGAAACCCAAGAGGCCCAAGGCAGATACCGAAGGTTACCAGGGCCTGGTTCTGGTAAAATAGGGAGTACATCAAAGCAGGCAACATAGGTGGCATTATGAATTTTTTAAATTATTTTTATTGTAACCATAGAGAATTACCAACCTTTCACAGTAATATTTTTTTTGTTTGTTTTTGGGCCGCACCCGGCAGTGCTCAGGGGTTACTCCTGGCTATTCACTCAGAAGTCGCTCCTGGCAGGCACGGGGGACCATGTGGGGAACCGGGGGATCGAACCGCGGTCTGTCCTAGGTTAGCGCAGGCACCTTCCCTCCAGCGCCACCGCCCGGCCCCCTTCACAGTAATATTTAAGGTACATAATGACAATGAATCAGGGTCACTCTCACAACCAGTGTTGTCCATCCTCCACCCCTGTTCCGAGCATGTATCCCATATCTCCCTCATTTGCCCCCTAGACTGCAAGTGTAACTGGTCCCCTCTATATATAGCTTGCTGTAGATTGGGTATCGATTCTGTTGTCATTGA
>PVKC010011086.1:0-25050 GCA_004027635.1 Crocidura indochinensis
CCAGGGGATCGAACCTCGGTCCGTCCTAGGTTAGCGCAGGCATCTTACCTCCAGCGCCACCGCCCGGTCCCCAGCAGTGAACATTATTTGTGAAATAACTTTAAATAATCATAATCTAAAATTATACAGGAAACTTTCACCATTATTTTATAGGGAGATTAAATTGATAATAAGTAGAGTTTTCTAGAATACAAGAGTACTATAATACATGCTCAGAAAAAAATTATTTTGCGGGGGAGACACACCCAGTGACAATTAGGTATCACTCCTGGCTCTGTGCTCAGGGATCACTCCTGGCAGTGTTCAGGGGACAACATGGAATGCTAGAGATTGAACGTGGATTGGCTGCATGCATGATAAGCACCATACCTGCTATATTGCCTCTTCAGCCTCATTCTTTCTGCTTTTTTCCTTTGAACATGAAGGATGATCTGGGAATGAAAACAGACAAAGGAAACCCATCCAGGAATGAAAGAAAAAATCAGCTTTGATTAAAGGCAGAAAAGTTTAATCTGAATATAAATGGAACCTCTTGACCCTCAGTAAGATAAATTATTGACTCAGGCCAATCAGAAGTCACAAGTTTTCCATTCTCGGATAATTTTCTACAAAGGCTCAAAAAATTCTGCATGAACACCTTCACTCAATCATGCATTAACTTGACCATTTCCCATAGCAGAAATTATTAATTACCTAATGACTACTTGGTTACATGTATACAAAGCTTATATCTGACCCAAGAAATGGGCTTTATATGTGACATTTCTCAAGTGTTTTTGGAGTGTTTACAACTCTGCATAATGGAGAGCATAACTAAGAGAAGTTTATCCAGAAAAGAATTTTTATATAGCAAGTCTTATCCTTTGGCTGAATATCAGATATTGCTTTTTTATGATAAAAACCATTTCTGAGGAATGATCATAGGTTATTATGTGTAGTTAATTTCAAGTAGAAATATTACCAAACCATTACCAAAGTTATCAAAAATCTTGGACAACCATCTGCCAGGTAGATACTAAAAGAATTTACTTGAAGAAAATACCTCTATTCTTTTCATGGGGGAAACATGTAGTGGAAAGAGTCTAAAATATAAAAAATGAGGGCCATGGATGTGATTGATAGATAAAAAGTAGACTCAGTAAATTTGCCAGTAGTGAGCCTAAAAGGGGTTGCCTCACCTGAGCTAGCCCCAACCAGCCAGGGTAAACCCCAAAGGGCAGCACCCACGGGGCTCTAGTTTGCGGCTTAAGTGATAGCACAGCCGATAGAGTATTTGCCTTGCATCTGGCCTGTAAAATCACACCACTTGCCAGGTGAACAATCTGAATCAGTGTCGTGCAAAATAATTCAGACCTGGCTGAAGGCGAAATACATTGAGTCTGGCAGTTTTCTACTTCATATGTCCCACAAGCTGCCTGCCAGAACTGTTTTTATTGAGTACATAGACCACCTTCAGGTGGACAGTAAGGGCATACACTATAAAGGCAGATAATTCAGGCTATCCTGAGCCTGTTTCACCCAGATTTACATATAAGATCATATTTGTTTAGGGTAAAACCAAGTTGTAAACAAACAGATATAAAGAAACCAGGAATAATCTTTGTTTTGGGTAAAATAAGGTGTATCCTAACAATGACCAACCTGGGTTCAATCTCGGGCATCCCATGTGGTCAACCAGCACCAACAGGAATGACCCTGAGTGCAGATCCAGAAGTAACCACTGAGCATGATTGGGTATGGCCCCAAAACAAAAATTAAAAAAAAAAGGTGCATGCACTGAACACATGAGACCAGGTTTGATCCTCAGTATCACAAGCATGCACAGAGAAAATGGGTCAGATTCATAACTATTCATGTACACATGCATTCAAACATACAACAACCTGAGAGAATATAAACTCTCTTTCAAAGGAGCAGTTAGGCTTCTTTATTTTTAATTGTAAACAGATGTAAAAATTTCATGTTTATTTATTTTACAGAGAAGGTACTATCAAGGGCTGGAGCAAAAGCACCCTGGGTACAGCATTTGCCTTGTACACAGTTGACCTGGGTTTAATCTACTGCATCTCATATGGTCCTCCAAACTCACCAGTAGTGATTCATGAGAGCAGAGGTAGAAATAACCCCTGAGAAGTGCTGGTTGTGACTCCAGGACCAAAAAAAAAAAGGTACCATAGAACAATCAGGAGTTGATACTCAACTATCTATATGCTAGAAGCACCAGCTAACAGAACTAGACTGGGCAGGATCTCAGTAGCCCTTTGATTTCCCAGGTCCTAATACAGATTTACTGAATCTAGGAATATCCAAAGAAACCTAAAAGAAGAACAAATGAATCTAGAATCAGATCCCCTTACAAAAACTTTGTGGAAGCATGGCCATGTATTAACTCATTTAGAAGTAGCTTGCCATTTTAATGAGCAGTAACAAAATATTAGGAACTTCTAGGTTGGCTACCAATGTTAGTAACTAGTGTGAATTCAGATACTGCCAACCCCACATCACCAATCCTGCTCCCTGTAATCTTAAAGAGAAGAAGAAGAGATATGTGACCTACCTGACTTTATCTGATGTTTCTTGACTTCTGTGTGACATCACCATGAATAGTTGACAGACAAGAGTTGTAGATTGTAGTACAGAGGGTCTGGTCAGAAGGTCACATACAAAGAAGGACCTCATTGGCTTGATGTCACACAGACTAGACCAAAAAAATGATGTACTATGGGGCTTTGTTGGAAGATGTGTCATTTCTCTATTTCCAATTTTGTCTCACTTTATACAATAATGCCTATGATGATGGGTAACTTGATGGAAGAGGAAAAATTGTAAAGTTTTAATTAGAGATTAAGGAAATTAAGACTTACAAGTTGAGGGTATGAAATGTCACTTTTTAAAAAACCAGCCCAGAGTTAGCTATCGTCACCTAGTAAAAGACAAGAAAGAAAGAAGTCCCACACAATCCAGTCACTAGGATTTATAGGAACATAAGCAGACAAGCCTGCAATGATGTTGGCAATTTATGTGCAATTGATATATGAATGCCTGTCCTGCCTATCAATACAATTTAACCTGCTCACTTATAAATTCAAAGTATGTTAAACACCCACCACTCACTCCTCTAAACATAGTTGCTAAAGTGTTCTGTCAGGCAAAAGGCAACACATTAATGCCTGCTTTATTATTATAATCAGTTGATTCTCCCTAAAGACAGAAAACATGTCATCACCTTTCGTGAAAGTAATTTCATTATACAAGCAATAATAAATCCATTCATTTTTATAATGGAAAAAACTAAACATTAAAGTAAAAATGAATGGTTCTATGAGTTATTGTTCAAAGTGGGATGCTCTTGAGGGTAAATAGAAATGTGTTCAATAGTTTGCATCATGCTTTTAAGCAAAACCCAAATGAGTCAGGCAAATTGGAGTCTTGGGTTAATTTATTGATTAGAACCCTGAAATCCTTCCAAAGAATCCTCCCTCCCTCCAAAAACTAGGTTTCCAACCTTTCCCAAAGGGTAATTTGAAAGCATTTAAAATATGGAATATTTAGGGGGAAGTTACAGCCCAGGAAGAGAATTAGAAAAGTAGCAATCTCTCCCCAAATACATCTCCAGACACCCCTTCCCAGGGAATTTACTGATCTAGCACCAAACCTGTATTCTTTGCTCTGAAGCATTGAATTTAGTAAATTTCTACTTATTTAACAGAGGGGCTGAAGAGAACATCCAGGGGTTATGAACATGACAATAGTATCTAAGCAGACCCCCATTTTTTTAGGTCCCTACATTGAACCACTACAAATGAGAATCACCAGGAAGAGCCTGCTTGGAATCCTCTCTCTCTCTCTCTCTCTCTCTCTCTCTCTCACACACACACACACACACACACACACACACCAGAAGCTAATTCTCAGAGATTGACGTTGAGTGATCAGCAAAGTCACTTTACTACAACAGTCTCTTAGATATCTCTCTAATCCATTTTTTATCTGCTTCTCATAAAAAAATTATTCAGGGTTGGGGCTAGAGCGATGGTGAAGTGGTAGGGCATTTGCCTTGCACACGGCTGGCCCAGGACAAACTGCGGTTTGATCCCCGGTGTCTCATATTGCCCCCAAGCCAGTAGCGATTTCCTGAGCACAATGCCAGGAATAACCCCTGAGTATCACTGAGTGTGACCCAAAAATCCAAAAAAAAAAAAAAAAGAAAATTATTCAGGGTATCCCCATCAATATCATCCTTCAATCTGGAATTGAAAGCAAAAGTACTCTGAACTTCAACGGGAAGGCAATATTATTCTCAATTTTGATGTCCTAAAAAGAGCTAACACCATGTATCCAACACTCTAAAAGTGAGTGATGAGGAAATTGGGTAAAATTGGTCAGGCTCTCGTTGGGAGGAGAGCCATGGAGATCTGGAGAGACTGGGACACAACTGAGCACTATTGAGGTCTTCCCCTTCCGGAATACAATTGTCTGTTGAGATGTGACAGTGTTAATAGGAAGGAAAGATCAATTGAAGTGGTCTGGCTTGCCCAGGAGGCAACAAACTAAGTTTTTTCAAATTCAAAGGAAGTATGATTGAGGCTATTTGGTCTACGAAAGCCACACTTCTCCTTAGCAGCTTAGTCAGTAAGAAAGCTAACTTTATCTGCAATCTCCATTCATCTTCCACACACATAACAAAAAATTTGGAGGGAAACATGACTGCCATGCATTGATCCTCCCAAGCTTCATGCTCTCTACATGATGGATCACATCAGCCCTCAAGTAGAGCTGTGGGGTCCTATGTCTAAGCTGTTTACTTTGAACTTTGAACTATGCTGTTTCCTTTGAATCTTGTCTGTAATCTTGTTTCCTTTGAATCACTCTTGTGATACTACATTCTTGTGTGTAGTTTCCCAGGGTCAGTTACACAGTATGTTTTAAAGGACAAAGTTTCACATATGAAGACTACAGAGAGTGGGAGTCTACTCCAGGAAGAGTCTACCAGCATCAAACCTAACATAATCTTTACGTGAGATCATGTAGATATGGAAAGTCATTCAAGAAAAAGACACAGATACAGTTTGGCATTCAATTTTACTATTTTTCTGAAGCCCTTGAAAAAATTGGCTACAGAACCAATTTGTGGCACAAATGTTAAGACCTTAACATCTGCTTAGATAAATTCGGAACCCAACTGTCTCGTTTCTAACTGACTGATGGAAAACAGCATCTTAAGTCTAGAGAGACTTTCAAGTTCATCAGAGCCAGATTCATTGTTGTTGGTTGTTTTATTTTTTTAATCCAAGAAACAGATCTAGAATAATATTGTTCAAGGTTGTGACATGCATAACATCTTAGGAGTGTTACTATTTCAAGCTCATGAGGACTATTTTCCAAATGCAAGAACCCTGAACATTTTCCATCCCAGAATTGTGTTTCTGTTGTGGTAGATTACTCTCCCTATAGAAAAGCACATGGCCCACTAGAAATTTCTTCTTTTCCTGAAACAAATGATATTCAGGAGGATAATTCAGGAGGTGCCCTGCTGTTCTGAAACAAAAATAAAACAAATGTGAATAACTTAAAAATATGTATAAGTGAGTTGAAAAAATATGTACAAGCACAGTGACAGAAACTATTGGCACTCAATAAATGTCTATTTCTAGAAATAGAAAAAAGAATTGTCTAAAAAAATTAAAGACAGAGAGACAATAAAAGGTTTAAAATATTTGTCTTGCGCATGGCCAACCCTAGCTCTCTCACCACCACCATATATTTTTCCACAGAACTGCCAAATGTGATTCCTGAGCACAGAACCAGGAATAAACCCTAAGCAGTTTTAGGTGTGGCCCAAAGCATCCCCCCTCCAAATAAATAAGCCACTTTTGTTTGCACTTATTATAACCACAGACTTTATGTAAATATGTATTTTACTTAAGCCACACATTTTGCATATGTTTGCATTAGACAGGATAGTAGGAGAAAAAAATTTAACCACATATTTTTGGAAAATCAACATAAATGTGGAGCCCAGTAGCAGCGCGGCACAGTGGGAGATCACAGATTGAGGTAGGATCAAATATCATGGGCTCCTGAGTGTGCATGGGTAGACAGAGGCTCCCTCACTATGAGGAGTGGGTGATTGACACAAGGGAAAAACAGAATCTCCGGAGTTGGTTTTTTGTTTCAGGTCTTGGTGTTTGTTTGGTTTTCTGGTTTTTTTTTTTTTTTGGTTGTTGTTGTTTGATTGTTTTATTTGAAGGCCACACCCAGCAATGTTCAGGGGTTACTTCTGGCTCTGTCCTTAAGAACTACTTCTGACAGTGTTCAGGATACCTGGGGTTGGTGCAAGACAAGCACACTACCAGTTGCACTAACATTGGGGCCCAGAGGCTCTGTCATTTGGTGTTTGCTTTACAGGACAGATTCTCTTGTAGAAAAGTTCTTTGTTTATTTTTTTAAAACATGAAATTTATCCCATACAATACTCCCAATTTTCATTCTCACTAGGTAGTTAAGAAAATGATTACCTTTCAAAGAGACACATAATTAAATGTCCTGCACAGAATATGTCCAGAAGGCCTATTGTTTAGTTATAGGGACAGGACATCAACTGTACTGTACACTTTCGTCCATGAGTGCTTTTCTGGACTCTGCTTACCTGCCAGGAGCATCACCTCCTACCAAGAAGTGACAATTCAACTGTCTCCAGGCATCATCACATACCCTCTGGCAGTCAAAATTCCCATCTTCCCAAGTTGAGAATCCCTTGATATTTTTTTTTTGGGTCACACCCGGCAGTGCTCAGGGGTTACTCCTGGCTCCATGCTCAGAAATTGCTCCTGGCAGGCACGGGGGACCATATGGGGCACCGGGATTCGAACCGATGACCTTTTGCATGAAAGGCAAACGCTTTACCTCCATGCTATATCCTGGGCCCCAGTCCCTTGATATTTTTATGGAGGTGGAGGAACCTTCCATGTAGTTCTCTGAAGTCCTAAGGCCTCACCTGTGATTCCGGACAACCAGGTCACACATTTCAGCTCAAGGACCTGAGGTGGTGGAGTTACTTTAGTCTTATCATGCACAAGACCACCCCAGCAGTGCCAAGGGTCTCCATATAGTGCTCTGAGAACCCCAACTTGAAAGGAATCACTTGGCTTGGAATGGGGAAGCTAAAGCAATTCAAAGTTGGAAAAAGCATTTGAGAAAGAAGGGCCCTATCAGGACTCCATCCTCATGGGTGGGTGTGATGGGAGGGGATAAGGGCATGCTTTCTTCCCAAGGATTTCCCACATCACAGAAGCCCCACATCTGACATTGCTGGAAATTCTTTCTGTTGGTGCTCTGGCCTCTATCATTTCCTCCAACGAGTGTCTTCTCTCATCCCTTCTGGCATAAACTCTTCTGTCATAGACACTCTCTGTTTGTGAGGAGCACCGAATTAATTCCATTAAGATAAGTCATCCTGGATTTTCTTGGTGGAGAGAAATGAGAGGAGTATTCATAAGGTGAAAAATTCCAGGTATAAAATAAATCTAGGGTCAGAACAAAAGCACAGCGAGCAGGCATTTGTCTTGCATGCAGCCAACTGTGTTCGGTCCCCAGCATCCCATATTGACCCCCTAGCCTGCCAGGAGTGATTTCTGAGTGCAGAGCCCAGAGTAACCCCTGAGCACCACCGGGTGTGGCCCCAAAACCAAAATAAAATAAATCATAAATAAATAAATACATAATTTAATTGGTGATTTAAAATAAGGGTTTAACTGTACTCATTTGAAAATGAATAAAAGATTAGATTTCCAAGGTTTTTATCATTGGGAAAATATGTATGTTTATGAACTTATCATCATTTGGCAGATATCTGCAAATATTAAACCGGTATGTATTATATCTCAAATTAAAAAAAAAAGAATGAAAAGAAATGGGATGGTTCAGGAGAGAATAGTAAGAGCTTCAGGAAAATGTACCTGGTGAATGTAAATTTTGACCCAATGATTCTAGAAAGTTCTTTGTAAATTTGGATACCTCTGAGATAGCCCTTGGGATGCCAACTGCAAATCCGTGAAGTCAGAATTTAGCCAAGAGGAATATGGAGAAGAAGCCTCCAATGTGCCTGCCTGAGCAGCCAGTATCTTCATTCCAGTTCTCTTCGTCTCACTAATTTATGACGGAGCTCCATCCCACTCCAGAGCCAAAACTCAATAATGCAGCTCATTAAGAGTTCCCCAGGGAGTATTTAGGAAACATGCAAAAGGCATGGTTCCTTTATTTCCTTTCCCTAGAGTCTTATTTCCGCTCTAAGGTTTTTGCCATTTCTTCTAGTTTGAACAACTAAAAAATTGGCTTGAAAAATAACACTGCTATAATTCATCCCTGAGCCAGTTTTTCCCCCCAACTTTTATGTTTCCTGAAATGCAAGTGAGTTCATTCAAGTTTCAAATTCCAAATGGGTACAATGAAGCCATATTTTAAATAGCCAATTAAGTTATTTATTTATTTCATGCTAAAGCATCCAATTCAAATAACCACCAACATGATGGGAACTCATTTACTAAATTAATTAGGAATTTACCTTTCTCTTTCTCTCCTTTGGTTGCCTCCACAATATGTGTAGTTGTTTTTAAAGAAGGCAGAGCAGCAAAATCAATACCTCATTAAGTATTTCAAATCTGTACACTCTAGCTGTTTCAGAACATGAATATAAAATACAGTTTTATCAATTGATTCCCAGATACTTTCTACACATAAAAAAAACATTGGGTAATTTAGTCAACTCTCAGTCCCCCCCTTTTAAAGTCCAGGGGTTGGTTTTATATTGGGTAGCTAAAATAATAATTTGCTTATTATTTATGCTATACACATAGGCAAATCATAGAACTTATAGTGACTGTCAAAGTCATGTTAGTCCATTAGTTTGACTTCTTGTAAAACTATCAAAAATAATGATTATTATTATTATGGGCATATTTTTTCCAGATATGATCTAGATGTGTGAGTAGCAATTATGCAATGGAAACTGAGTACTTACAAGGTTAAAAAAAATTTGTTGTTGTTTTCAGACACACCTGAAGGTGCTCAAGGATCACTCCTGGGGATACTATGGGATTCCAGGATCAAACCCAGCCATGTGTAAAGCAAATTCCTTATCTGCTATACTATCTGTCCAACCCCAAAGTTGCAGAAAAAAATTTTATGTTTAATTTTGAGAACAAAGATGCAAAGAAAGAGGACAAGGTAAAGTTACAGTGGAAGGACAATCACCCATAAACAGAATTCACATAAGTCCCCTTGCTGATATCTTAACATTAAATTTTCAGCCAAAGAATATTAAGAAAAATAAAACAGAACCCATCTACAATTACTTTGTCCCTCAAGTCCCCGGATTGTGATACATATTTCCTAGCAGCATATCAAGCATTCTAAAGCCATGAAACTTTATCTATTTCCTTAAATATTGAAGGCATGGTACTTCTTTACATTTCCATGTATGTCCATATTAGTTTAAGTTAGCCTCAAAGGGGGGTGTTTCTTTTTAAGGATAAGAGTCAAAGGAGCACAGTAAAAATGGCGTTAGAGTGGCAATACTTGTTTGCAACGGCCCACCAAAATATGGGGGACATGGAAAGGAAAATCCTCAGTCTAAATACAAGGGGACCAAACCCCTGATGTTTCCTGGCATAAGACCAGCTCTAGGCTCCAGGCAAACTAGGTTGCCCAATCCAAGTCATTGTCTGTAGTGCCAACTCACTTTTATTTTCCACGCTGTCTCTGTTGCTGGTATCATGTTTCTGAGTTAAAGATCCTGGAATCTGCATATCCTATATTGCAGTTAGGATGGTGCAGAGCGTCCTTTTGTTTCACCTTACAATTAAAGGACAATGCAGAATGCCCTGTTCAGTATGCTGGTCATTGATGTTCTTAAGTCTTCTCAGTGTTAAGGGAAGTCTCTTGTGAGTAGATCAATGTCAGAGCAGCAGTAGGGTCTTCCCTGGTAGAAGATTACTTCCAGGTGTTGCTGTAAAGAACCTTGGATGTTTCCTAGATAGCTTCCCTGGTTCAGGGGTGAATGGAGAATGCCCATTTTACTGAGGTCTGTGCCAGGTCATTATGCCAATGTTCAGGGTGTAAGGTCCCATTGCACTACAATATGTGGGTGTTCCAAATTCTATTAGATAAGAATTTATTTGTGTGTAGGTATTTCCCATTTTGATATGCCTATGCAAACAAGGAACAATGCCACATGGATTTATAGGCCCATATGGGGGATGCAAAAACATGTATAAAACTCCCCATGATGTGATTAAACATAAGAATTAAACTGAGGGATTCTTTCACCAAACAATTCTTGTTGATAAGTTCACAAAGAGAAGAATAGATAAAACGTAGGGAAAATCTTCACTATTTAAGAGAATATTTAGTAAGAGTTAGCTGTCAACAAAAAAGATGTAAAATATTCAAAGCTATATGTGTACATCTTGTGTCTTTTGAAACAGTTGGGGATTGTTAAATCCAGTGCACCATGATGATGTGTGTGATGAAGAATGTGCAGTATAGAAGTTGAAAAGGGTAAATGGAAGGTACTGAAGGTTGGGGTAATAGACTTAAAAGTGAAAATAAGCATTACAGGGGTGTGCGAAAGGACAGAGAACCAGATGGCCTTTCTACATACACAATACATACCATCAAAATGGGATATATTATTAATATGTACTGTGCACGGTTTTCAACATGTAAACTCTTAAGTTCTTGCTAGAGACTGCCTTAGTAAAAATAAGTAGCTAATCTAGAACAAGGCTGTAGAGGGGCGCTGGGGTCGCCCCCGTCCTGCACCACCCCCAGGCCTGGTTAAGCAGGCCCTCTCTGGCATGGCAAGGGCCAGCTGAGCCCCATGCTGCTGAAATTCCCAGCTCCCAGAAAGGGAATAGATCCGTCATGTTGCTGGAGGTTGGAAGTTCAGCGTCCCCACCCAGACCCGCCCTAAGGAGCCCTGTGGGGAATGGGGGAAAAGCCCAGGCTACCTTCAAGCCCCACCAGTGATCCCACCTTGGTGGCCTGCCCAGGCCTGTGGTCCAGGGAAGCCGTGGAGATCTGGAGCAAGGCGGCAGTAGGGTACTGGGGTCGCCCCCATCCTGCACCCCCCTAGGCCTGGTTAAGCAGGCCCTCTCCGGTATGGCAGTTGCAGAAAATTTTAAAGCTGATAAGACATTGATCCTACTTCAAATGGATTATGTTCTCAGTAGAAAAGAAAAACTGTTAAGCATTCAAAGAGAATAAAATTCATTGGTCAATGAACTAGGTAATAATTCAAAAAAGATGTAAATCCTTAAGGCCTTTCAATGTTTCTTAAAAATATGTTAAATAATAAAGTATTTATCTTGAAACCTTGTCCCATCCTTCCAGGTGAGGGCTAATCAATCCTCTGCCTCCATTCCTAACCTCTGCCATTTCAATGGGCCCAGCTTCACATTTCCTAAACCTCACAACTGTGTATGTGACTATGTGATAGCTCCCTGTCAAATTTCACACTGTCAAGGAAGAAAAAGAGCGATTCCCAGCCTAACTCCTCAGAGAATCCATAAAGTGTATTGGGGTGGGTTATAATTACAAAGATTCACCCTCAGCAAACCAGGAACACAGCAACTCCAAAAGGAAAGCCCACCAAATTCAATGACTGAATACAATAGTCTTGATGGTTCAACAGGCATCAACCAACTAAGTAATTTCTCAGAGAATGACTGTTGTGACACCATTGTGAGGATGTTTAATAAGCTCAATAAAATGATAGCACCAGTAGTCAGTAAAGTACAAGATACTATGGGAGTTAAAATAAGAAAACTATAGCAGAAATGACAGAAATGAAAAGTGACATACAATATAAATATCTCATAGAAGATCTGAGCTGTAGAGCTTTCTTAATTCTTCTCACTCTTACTAAATTTTGTATTTGTAGAATTTATCTATTCACATTATATTAAAAATTATAGCACATAATTATTCATAATATTATGTTTATTTATATACCTGTAGTTTAGAAATTTTTCCTTAATCAATTTATCATTGAATTATAATTTTAAGGAATTTTAAGAGATTAGTTTTATGTATCTGTATGTTTCTAGATGTCCCCACTTGTACAATAAAAATAAAGTGTTTTCACATGTAATAAAAAAGAAACATAATAAGGTAATAACAAATGATTAAAGTCATAAGAACTGAAGATTTTTTCCTATAGAATTGAGCTTGTTGGGGCCCGGGAGATAGCATGATTTGCCTTTCATGCAAAAGGTCATCGGTTCGAATCCTGGTGTCCCATATGGTCCCTCGTGCCTGCCAGGAGCAATTTCTGAGCATGGAGCCAGGAGTAACCCCTGAGCACTGCCGGGTATGACCCCCCCCCAAAAAAAAAAAAAAGAATTGAATTGAGCTTGCATGGATGGGTCCATACGATGCCATGGAGGGAAGCAGGTTCTCTTATGATGGGTGTGATGTCAGAATGATATATCTACTTAAAGTATGATTAACAGTACTATAAATCCCAGAACCTCAATAAAAATTGTTTAAAATATAAAATAAAACAGGGGCCAGAGTGGTGGTGCAAGCAATAAGGCATCTGCCTTGCCCACACTAGCGAAGGACAAACTGCAGTTCGATCTTCCCGCGTCCCATGTGGTCCCCAAAATCCAGGAGTAATTTCTGAGTGCACAGCCAGGAGTAACCTCTCAGCATCACTGGGTGTGGTCCAAAAGAACAACAAAAAAAATCTTTATCTGAATTCCAAGAATTAAATGTGCTACATCCAATGGTGTTTTCTCAAGTAAAAAACTAATTGTTTTGGTCTTCGTTAGCATATTAGTGTAAGTATTACAAAGTAAACATGTACATAAAAGCACTCTTGTCTAGACAAAGAAATAGAATCACAACAATGGAATTATTCATGAACCAGAAATATTAATAATCTGACACCATTTGACTAATAAATAAGGTTCCAATATTGGAACCAGTTTTTAGAGCATTCCCTTTTTTAGAGCATAAAACTTTACATTTTATCCTTAACAATAGCAAGAGATAGTTACAGTTCTCATCAAAGATTTTGGAAAGAATTCATCTACAAAAGGGTTTCAAAAAATTCTAGGAAATACTCAAAAAATACCACATAACTCTGCCTGACATTGTTTTTCCTCACCTTGTTTTTTTTTTTTTTTTCATATTTGTCTCTAATGAAGCATTCTCTGGAAACTGGGTTTATCCCACAGTTCCCAGAAGGAAAAGGGAATTCCCATCTCCCTGTCCAGAAAGGACAGGAGAAGAAATTCCAGTCATATAGTCCCGTAGTAATAATCCACACAGATAAGAGGATAAGAAGAGGCAAAAAACACAAACACAGCCATTTACCAGCCAGCCAGCTACTCCAAATCTGGAGCTAGCAAACCTGTTGCAAAAAAGCCCCTTCCTCTAAGCCTTACTTCCAATTATTCAGAGCCACTCAGCCCCCTAACCCTAAAAGGAAAGAGGGGGAAAAGCAGGTAGCAAAAAGAGATACCAAAGAAAAATATTATAAAGACTTCTCTATACTTACCTCTGCTTTTTGTTCTGTTTTCAATGTCACTATTTGTTTTTACTATATTTTTTCTTTCAATTATTTTTTATTTACTTATTAAAATTAACACACATTCAGAATAAAAACACTATAACAAGTACAGGAACTGGAGACAGTATGGAGTACAGGAAGGATTTGTCTTGAACTGGCCAACACTGATCTGATTTCAAGCAATGATTATGATTCTCCAAGTACTGCTAGGAGTTTTCTCTAAGCATAGAGCCAAAAGTAAGCTATGAGACTTTGGCCCATATTTTTTTTATAAAATCTTTATTTAAGCACCATGATAACACTCATGATTGTAGTTGGGTTTCAGTCATAAACAGAACACCCCCCTTCACTAGTGCAACATTCCCACCACGAATGCCCCTCTTCCCTTCTTCCTAACCCTTGCCTGTAATTGAAGCAGTCATTCTACTTCTCTCACTCATTAACAATGTCATGGTAATTGTTAGTGTAGGTATTTCTCCAACAGCACCACTACTCCTTGTAGTGAGCTTCATATTGTGAACCTGTCCTTCGGCCCTCATCTCTATTGTCTCTGGGCATTATTACAATAATGTCCTTAGTTTTTCTTAAAACCCATAGTTGAGTGAGACTATTCTGAGTCCATCTCTCTCCCTCTGACTTATTTCACTCAGCATAATAGATTCCATGCATATCCACGTATAGGAAAATGTCATGACTTCATCTCTCCTGACAGCTGCATAATATTCCATTGTGAATATGTTCCACAGTTTCTTTAGCCATTCATCCATTGAAAGGCATTCTGGGGCCCGGGAGATAGCATGGAGGTAAGGCGTTTGTCTTTCATGCAAAAGGTCATTGGTTCGAATCCCGGTGCCCCATATGGTCCCCCGTGCCTGCCAAGAGCAATTTCTGAGCATGGAGCCAGGAGTAACCCCTGAGCGCTGCCCGGTGTAACCCAAAAACCAAAAAAAAAAAAGAAAGAGAAAAAGAAAAAGAAAGGCATCTTGATTGTTTCCAGAGTCTGGGTATTGTAAATAGTGCTGCAATAAATATAGGTGTGAAGAAGGTATTTTTGAATTGTATTTTTGTGTTCCTAGGATATATCCCTAGGAGTGGTATAGCTAGATTATATGGGAGTTCAATTCCAGTTTTTTGAGGAATCTCTATATTGTTTTTCCATAAAGGGTGGACTAGATGGCATTCCCACTAGCTGTGAATGAGAGTTCCTTTCTCTCCATATCCCCATCAGCACTGATCATTCTTGTTCTTTGTGTTGTGTGAGATGGTACCTCATTGTTGTTCTGATTTGCATCTCCCTGATGATTAGTGATGTGGAACATTTTTTTCATGTGTCTTTTAGCCATTAGTATTTCTTCTTTGAGGATGTGCCTGTTCATTTCTTCTCCCCATTTTTTGGTGGGGTTATATGTTTTTTTCTTGTTAAGTTCTGTCAGTACCTTGTATATCTTAGATATTAGCCCCTTGTCTGATGGGTACTGGGTGAATAGTTTCTCCCATTCTGTGGGTGGCTTTTGTATCCTAGGCACTATTTTCTTTGAGGTGCAGAAGCTTCTCAGCTTAATAGAGTCCTATCTGTTTATCTCTGTTTCCACTTGTTTGGAGAGTGCTGTTTCCTTCTTGAAGATTACTTTAATCTCAGTGTCATGGAGTGTTTTACCTATGTGTTGTTCTATATACCTTATGGTTTCAGGTCTTTAATCCATTTGAATTTGACCTTTATTCATGGTGTTAAATGTGGGTCTGAGTTCGCTCTTTTGCAAGTGACTGACCAGTTGTGCCAACACCACTTGTTGAAGAGGTTTTCCTTGCTCCATGTTGGATTTCTTGCCCCTTTACCAAAGATTAGTTGACTGTATGTCTGGAGAACATTCTCTGAATATTCAAATCTATTCCACTGATCTGAGGATCTGTCTTTATTCCAGTACCATGCTGTTTTAATAACTATTGCTTTGAAATACAATTTTTTTTTGGTTTTTGGGTCACACCCGGCAGCGCTCAGGGGTTACTCCTGGCTCCATGCTCAGAAATTGCTCCTGGCAGGCACGGGGGACCATATGGGGCACCGGGATTCGAACCAATGACCTTTTGCATGAAAGGCAAACGCCTTACCTCCATGCTATCTCCCGAGCCCCTGAAATACAATTTAAAATTGGGGAAATTAATGCCTCCCATAGTCTTTTCCCAAGAATTTCTTTAGCTATTCATGGGTGTTTATTGTTGTTCCAAATGAATTTCAGAAGTGTTTGATCCAGTTATTTGAAGAATGTCATGGGTACTTTTAGAGATATTGCATTAAATCTGTACAATGCTTTGGGGAGTATTGCCATTATAATGTGGCCATACTTTAAATATTCAGATTATAACATATAATTTAGTCTATTTTATTTTATTTTAGTCTATTTTAATGTATAAACTAACCACATTATCCAAGTCCACATAAAGAAATGGAACCTGACTAACAAGAAAAATTGCTTTGACTCTCTCTTAGCTATAACTTTTAAAAACAATATTTATATTTCTAGTTTTATAATAAATTTATTAAAATGGACTGTTAGTATATGCAATTTCCTTTGCTCAAAATTATTTTTATAAAATTTATCCAGATGCCATTTGTATTTTTGGTCATTTGCTTTGCTTTTTAATAATATCCTAGCTTAATCAACCACAAAGTGTGCATTCTACATCTGAGAAACTGTACTATTTCCAACTGAGGTACAAAAGTTATGTTATAAATATTTTTGATAAACAGAAAAATAGAGAGAGATTTTAGTAAATACATACCCATTTTTCTATTGTGTGTTACTCAGGAGTGAAACTGTTGATTCAACAGAATCATAAAATCTAGCTTTATTAGACATGTCAAAAGGTTTCCAGAGCAATTGTGACAATTTACTCTATAAGTTTCATTTTTACACATTCCCCCCACTTTTTTTTTTTTTGGATGAGGGGTGTCACACTGGTGATGCTCAAGTGTTACTTCTTGCTCTGTGTTCAGAAATCACTACTGGAGATTCTCAGTGAGACCTTCTGGGATACCAGGGATCAAACCCAGGGCAGCTACATGCAGGGTAAACCCCTACTCATTATACTATTGCCCTGGCCCTAAACTTTAGTTTGTTAGAACTCTAGTTTTTTTTCCATAACTATACTATGGTCTTTCTCATTGTGACAAATCTGGTGGCTATAGTAGTATGCTATTTAAATTTATATTTCCATATTTAAAAATCAATAATATTGATTACTATTTAATATATAGGTGTTTCATATTATGCAAAATGTCTATTCAAAACTTCTACCTATTTTCAGTTTCTTTCTTTATTTTTTTGGTTTTTTTTGTTTATTTGTTTGTTTTTGGGTCACACCCGGTGACGCTCAGGGGTTACTCCTGGCTATTTACTCAAAAGTCGCTCCTGGCAGGCACAGGGGACCATATGGGGAACCGGGGGATTGAACCAAGGTTCGTCCTAGGTTAGCGCAGGCAAAGCAGGCATCTTACCTCCAGCGCCACCCCCCGGCGCCCAGTTTCTTTTTTTCTTACTTTTAAGCCATCTATGCTTGAAATATTTTTTGTTGGAACTACATTTTTCCCTACTTTGGTCTAATATTTCTCTTTATTGTGAGTCAGTATTTCCAAAGTTAATTAATTTAGTCAGTTATCAATGTTAATCTTTGACCTATAGAAACTTTTCTTTGATAGGTTCAAGATGGCTGTCACAGTACCAACTAGCATGTCCTCTCAGAATAGCAAAAACAGGAAAGAAGGAAATTAAAGGGATTTTTCTTGTATGACTGTTTCCTTTTAAATAGAAAAAAGCCATTTCTTGGAATATTATTTATTCACCTTGGGATATTCTCAGATAACGAGACTTCTCAGTTTTCATGAACCAGAGTTGAGTCATATTCCATCACCAATACCATTCACTGCCAAAGAGAAGCAAGTATTAAAACTGACCAAGAACAATAACAATTGATCTCTTGAGGCTAGGGAAAAGGCTAGTAAAACCTTGTTCTGTTCCTGACCAAACTGGTGTTTTGTTAACAGGGAAGGAAAAGGAAAAAGTAGCAAGGAAAAATTGCTGGTTAGCTAGTCAAGACATTACTAAGTAAACATATACCTTGTTCACCGAGGAAGCTTCAGTCAAAAGTGAAGAATAGTACAAGATGTTTTTCAAAAGTAATTTTTGTAACTTTAGGTTTAATTAACTTAAATTGGAAACATTATAGGTATGTTTACTTAAATTTAAATAAAAATAATAAGATTTTTAACCCTGAAATGACTCTTTGGTCTCAAATATCTCTGATATTTAGATGATTGATTTAAATGAAGTTGGAAATTGTAAACAAGAAAACATAATCATGGAGAGAGTGGTAATTCTTAGACTAAATTTATTGTGGAGCCTGAACAATAGTACATAGGGTAGGGCATTTGCCTTGCAAGTGGCCAACCCAGAACCAACCCAGTTTGATATCCGGTATCCCATATGGTCCCCCAAGCCTTCCAGGAGCAATTTCTGAGCTGAGTCAGGAATAACCCCTGGGTGCTGCCAGGAGTGGCCCCCAAAAAATATTAAAATATTCTTTAAAAAATAAATTTATTGGGGCCCGGGAGATAGCATGGAGGTAAGGTATTTGCCTTTCATGCAAAAGGTCATCGGTTCGAATCCCGGTGCCCCATATGGTCCCCCGTGCCTGCCAGGAGCAATTTCTGAGCATGGAGCCAGGAGTAACCCCTGAGCACCGCCGGGTGTGGCCCCCCCAAAAAATTTATTGTGGCAGTAGAAAGAACTACACAGGTAATTGTAAAGCTTAAGATTTTTGTTCTTTTTAAATTGAAATTAAGGGACTATATAATAATGGAAAAACTAGAAATAAAGGACAAACTAGATTCAGAAGCCACTTACATAGAAGAGTGAAATATATTGTCCCATGTGAACCTCTTAACAGCTCTTTTATGTATGCAGGATAAATGCTATTGTCTCCATGTTTATTCATGGTGAGATTAATAATAAAAAAATTAATGAGAAAATAATCTGAATTAATTAACAAATGAAGACAGAGTATTCTCTAAGAAAACTGCCATATTATGATAATTAAATAAGTAAAATGTCACACAATTATATATTGCAGGGACTTGGTGATAAGGCTCAAAGGTTAAGTGCCTGCCTTGCACATACAAGGCCTCCAGTTCTATCTCTAGTGCCTCCACATTACATTTTATTGGAATTCAGAAAGCTTGCTCCCTAGGTCATTTATCCAGCATCTATATTCAATATCAATTTTCCATAGACCTATGTAATAACCAAAGCTCCTTAATGATAATAAAATTGATCAAACTGACCTACATTAATATTTCTCAGCTAAAGATCATTATATTTAAGCTGTGACTGTTTTCTCTAGAAGAGGATAGCAAGGGAGGGAGAACATGTCTCCATTGATATAAATGGTCATTTAATTATCATTTAATTCCATGTTCCAGAGGACATGTCTTGAAGGTTATCCCTAAAACCTATAATTTAGGCCAATTTAGTCTAGCAAACATTTTTTGGGAAGCACAAAAAAAATTATAATTCATTAGACAAGATAGTAGAGAGAGATGAGAACACAGTTTCACAAGAAGTTTCAGGGATCAGAGCAATATCACAGCAGTAGAGCATTTGCCTTGCAAACAGTTGACCCAGGACAAACACAGGTTTGATCCCTGGTTTGATCCCTCATACGGCCCCTGAGCCAGGAGCAATTTCTGAGCACAGAGCCAGGTGTAACCCATGAGCGTCTCTGGGTTTGGCCCAAAAAACAAAACAAAAACACAAAGAAGGATCAGAGAATGCTTCTTCCCAATGAAAGATCTATGATGCTAACTCAGATAATGAGTGTTTCTTGGTGGATTAACTAAGAAGTTTATCATGAGGAAGAGATATTCAGCTGAAAAAGGTAAGTCTGGACTTTCTCAATAATGAGACAAACATGCAGAAGAACAAGACTCAAGGTAAGAAGTAGACAATATGCTCAGGGTGCCAAGTGGAAAACTGAAAATGGTTGAAACACTAGAGCTGTTCTCTTAAGGTCAACAAATTCAAGTTTTTGTGATGAGCAAGGTAGGGAGTTCAGTCATCTCTATATAGGCTACAGGGTCAAATGAGGCAGATTTATATGATTTTATTTGTGCTTCAATGAATTTAATCCATTGAGTTAGAATAGACTGAAGAGAAAAGCCAAAGGTAAAATAAGATTAAAGATCAAGGAAAAAAACAGGAATATGAAAAAACAATAAACTACAGATGGAACACAGAGCCTTATCAAGATGATTAGAGATAAACTGATTAGTGCCAGATTGCAATAGAGGAAAAATCAACTTATAAATAGAGAAGAAATGGAGAAGTTTAAGTAGTACATGTCAATCATATCAATCATATTTTGGAATGATTCACAACAATAAAAAACAAAACTACAAGAGGCAAGTGGGTATTTCATATCCTGGTATATAGATGTCCTGTTAAATATTGTCCCAAATTTACATTTGATCCCTTCAACAATCTATGACATGGATTTTTTATTCTACCTTATTTACAAATTAGACTTCCATAGATTAGTTATCCCAACAGCATGTGGCTAGTAAAAAGCTATTAAGGGTCTGAAAATCAGCTCATGAAAACTAAGGTTAAACTGGATTCTTCTCTCAGCTTAAAAGAAAATGTAGCCAGCGCTTGGAGATATTTCTCACATTATTAGGCCAAAATGCTCATCCTTACCTAGACATGGAGGACAAAGTGACAGAATTCGGGATTCCTTGCTGTGTCTCAATGATAAAGTATTTGCCTTGTATGTATGCAATTCTGGGGTTTATCCTGACACTGCTCCCCCACCCAGAGTCACCAAGTGTGATCCCCAGATCTGCAGGTGTGATCCTTGAAGCCACATTCAAGTGTGAAAGACCCAGAGAACCACAGCAATAACAATAACAACAATGAAGGAAAGGGGGGTAGTGGAACTCTCAAATGAATAACAGAAAACTGACATAAAGGAGAAAGCCATTTCAGTTTCTACCAAGTAAAAATTTTAAAAAAGCTTATATTATATAAGACATAAGTGACATTTGACCTTCATTTTCTATTCTAAATTGATTATTCTTTAAAATAATTATTATACTACTGCTTAAAAGAATCCATTTTTACCATTGCTTTCAAAAGTAAAATCAAAATAACTGTCTCCACAATAAATCAGGAAATTTCACATCTGGTGAAATGTCCAATATCTTCCAATTTATAATCTTTTTATTAGGAAAATAAGGAGATTAAATCAAATGAGTCCATTTATTCAAGGAAAAGGAGGCTAAGTGGTGTAACTGTGCAGGCTCAGATGTCACCAAAAGTCCATGGACTCTGGTCCCTTACATCCTTGGCTTCATGCTTTATTAGAAATGAAACTTAGAGGAAGCCCCGTCCACCCGCACCAAGCCTGCGAAGGAAGCTAGCAGCCCCTTCCTGGTTCCCTTGTCCCACCTGAGTTGGGGAAGCCCCGCCCACCCATGCTGAGTCTATGAACTGCGCGAACGCATTAGCGTTCGAGCGAAGACAGCTTACCAACATATAGGCCAAACCAGCTCAGACCCAGCACCCAAACCTTTAATAATAAATAGCCCATAAAATTGGAAGCAAACCACCAAACAAGTCAGAAACACCTATATCTAATTAGACTGGTGACAAAAGTGAGCTACAACAAGAATTGCAAAGAAATATCGTTAAACCAAGGAAGACCCTAATATCCGCAGAAGTAGAAAGAAACCCGAGCAAGTTTCCAAGTCCACCAAAATGAACAGACCCAAGAGATGAAGATTTAAAAGCAGCCATGAGAAAACAAGTGCAAATCATGGTAAATGAAATGAAAGAAGCACTAGCCAGCGAATACCAGAAAACCATGGATGAAAAAATCAACCAACTTAGAGAAGAAATGCTACAGAATATGAGAGACTCCATACAAAGAGAATTTAAAGAAATAATAAATAATGTACAAAGCCACATGAGTAGAATCTCACAGTTGGAGAAGCGCATAGAGCAACTCAAAGAAAAACTCCAATCTAAAAACGACCAGGAAACCAACAAGGAAATAAAAGGCAGAGCACTGGAAGAGAAAGTCCAGTACTTAATGAACAAAGACAAAAGAAATAGTCTAAGGATTGTAGGTATACCAGAAGGGGAGGAAACAGGGGAAAGAGAAGAATAAGTGGTCAGGGAAATCATAGCAGAAAACTTTCCAACCCTCTGGAAAGAGACTGAGGTGCAATTCCAGGAAGTGAAAAGAGTTCCCAATAAAATAGACCCTAATAAAACAACACCAAGTCATATAGAAATCCAAATGGCAAAAAACAAAGAGAAGGATGAACTCTTTAAAGTAATAAGGGAGGAAAAAACCCTCAAGTACAAAGGAAGGGACATAAGAATCAAACCAGATGTCCCATTTGAAATAATTTAAGCAAGAAGACAGTGGAATGACATATTTAAATGACTAAATGAAAGAAATCTCCAACCTAGGGTCCAATATCCAGCAAAACTCTCATTCATATGGGAAGGAAGACTAAAAACATTCTCAAATGAAAATGACCTTGTAGTATTTGCTCAAACAAAACCAATTTTAATGAGCATACTCCAAGACGAATCACACAATCCAAATCCCCGATTGTAACAACAACAACAACCCTACACAACGCAACTACACAACAGCCCTCACTGTCAATAATCTTCCTAAATGTTAATGGTCTAAACTCTCCCATTAAAAGGCATATACTAGAGAACTGGATTAGAAAACATAAACCGGACTTCTGCTGCTTGCAAGAAACACACCTACAATTGCAGGATAGGCACAGGCTTAGAATAAAAGGGGTGGAAATCAATTATTCAGGCCAATGGAAAACAAAAAAGAGCAGGGACAGCCATCCTAATATCAGACCAAATTGCATTTAACATCAAGAAAGTAATCAGAGACAAGGAGGGTCACTACATACTGATCAGGGGAACAATAGATCAAGAAGTACTACCCCTGGTCAATATTTATGCGCCTAATGTACACTCAGCTACATATGTGAGGCAATTACTCACAAAGCTAGAGAAACACATGAAGGGAAATGTGATAGCAGTAGGAGATCTCAATACTCCACTATCACCACTGGATAGATCCAGCAGGCAGAAAAAAAACAAAGTAATAAGAGCCCTAAATGAAAAATCAGAAGATATAGGGCTAGTAGACTTATATAGGACCCTCCAACCCCAAAAAACAGAATACACATTCTTCTTAAACCCACATGAAACCTTCTCCAGAATAGACCATGCCTTAGGATATAAATCTAACTTATATAAAACCACAAGTGTAAGGATCATCAGAAACACCCTATCAGACCACTATGCAATAGATGTCAAAATTGACTGTAATAAGAAGCAATGGAGAAAATCAAATACCTGGAGATTAAACAACATGCTACTCAACAACAGTTGGATCAAAGAGCAACTCAAGGAAGAAATAAAAAGTTCCTTGAGACAAACGATAATGAAGAGATTACCTGTCAAAATCTGTGGGACACAGCAAAAGCAGTAATCAGGGGGAAACTCATAGCAATACAGGTTTATGTCAGAAAAGAGAAAAATGACAAAATCAACAATTTAAAGGATCATCTTAAGGAACTGGAACAACTGCAGCAAAGAAATCCAACCACAACCAGATGTCAAGAAATAATAAAAACCAGAGCAGAAATAAACAATATAGAAACTAAGAAAACAATACAAAAAATCAACGAGACGAAGAGTTGATTTTTTTGAAAAAATAAACAAGATAGACAAACCATTGGCAAGACTCACCAAAAAAAGAAAACACCCAAATTAATAGGATCACAAATGAAAGGGGAGAGATTACAACAGAACCCCAAGAAATACAACATATTATGAGGTCATATCATGAACAACTATACTCAGTTAGGATAGAGAACCCAGTAGAAAGCGACAGATTTTGGAAAAATACCAGCTACCGAGACGGGAAAAGGAAGATCTAGAAGACCTAAACAGGCCGATCACTTCAGAGGAAATCGAGGAAGTAATTAAGAAACTCCCTAAGAACAAAATTCCAGGTCCAGATTATTTTACAGGTGAATTCTATCAAACATTCAGAGACGACTACTACCATTGATCCACAGGCTCTTTCAATCCATTGCAAAGACAGGAATCCTCCCCAACTCCTTTTATGAGGCTAATATCACACTCATTCCCAAAGATGGCAAAGACAACATCAAGAAAGAAAACTACAGACCAATCTCACTAATGAATATGGATGCAAAAATTCTCAACAAAGTTTTAGCAAACCGAATTCAGCACTGCATCAGAAAGATTATACACCATGACCAAGTGTGTTTCATCCCAGGGATGCAAGGCTGGTTCAACATACGTAAATCAATCAACATCATACACCACATTAACAACAAGAAAAACAAAAACCACATGATCATATCAATCGATGCAGAGAAGGCGTTTGACAAAATCTAACACCCATTCATGCTGAAAACACTCAGAAAAATAGGGTTGGAAGGAACCTTCTTCAAGATAGTTACAGCTATTTATGAAAATCCCACAGCCAACATTATTCTCAGTGGTGAAAAATTGAAAGCATTCCCACTAAAGTCAGGAACTAGACAAGGTTGTCCACTCTCTCCACTCTTATTCAATATAATCTTAGAAGTCCTAGCAATAGCAATCCGACAAGAGAAGGGAATTAAAGGAATCCAAATTGGGAAAGAGGAACTCAAATTATCCCTTTTTGCTGATGATATGATGAGATACATTGAAAACTCTAAAGAGACCACAGCAAAACTCCTAGAAACAACCAATACAGCAAAGTGGCTGGCTACAAAGTCAATACACAAAAGACAGTAGCATTTCTCTATACAAATAATGAAGTAGAGGAGAGAGAGATTAAGAATTCAACTCCATTTAAAATAGTAACAAAAAACATTAAGTACCTAGGAATCAACCTTACAAGGGAAGTGAAAGACTTATACCAGGGAAACTTCAAAACACTTCAGAAAGAAATTGAAGAGGACCTAAGGAAATGGAAGAACATCCCATGCTCACGGGTAGGTAGAATCAACATAGTCAAAATGACTATCCTACCCAAACTCCTATATAGATTTAATGTAATCCCCATCCAAATTCAGGCATCATTCTTTAAAGACTTAGAACAATCAATCATAAAAGTTATCTGGAACAACAAAAGACCCAGGATAGCCAAACACATACTGAAAAACAAGAACCTGGGTGGCATCTCGCTACCTAACCTGAAGCTATACTATAAAGCCATAGTGATCAAAACAGCATGGTACTGGTACCAGGACAGAGCCTCAGACCAGTGGATTAGAACAGAATTTCCATACATAAACCCCCAGGTATACAGTCAACTAATATTTGACAAAAGAGCCAAGAACTTTAAATGGGACAAAG
>PVKC010011087.1:0-25053 GCA_004027635.1 Crocidura indochinensis
TTTTTACTAACTTCTGACAAAGCTCGAAGGAAGTGATGTCAATTCTGAGATATTGACAGACAGAGGAATCTGCTGTGTGCTAGAAAAGAGACAAGCACAGAAAACAAAACCAAGAGACAATAAATTCTGCTCCAATAAAAGTGAGTGTATCTTTATCAGAGTAGACAGAGATCATTAAAAAGTGAGAGTAAAAAACTGTTATATTGATGATACTTCTAGAACTTGGCCTTGCAACCACAAGCAGTATTCAGTGGAGTATGTTTTTTCCTGTCTCATGCAGTGAAATCCAATCTCATATAAGTTTTTATTTGTTCAAAGTGATAGATAAGCCTCCTAAAGTATGGCTTAAATCAATATTCTATTCCCCAAGTTAACTGAAACTGTGAGTTTGTTTAATGAATAGATATAATGCAACTTTACAAACAGACCACTATAACAAAAAAACAAGGGAAGAGTGTACCCAGAGCAAGACTTTACATAGCAGGATGTTCTTGTTTGGCTTTCTAATACTGACATAAATAACGCATGAATGTATCCAACATTGCTTAAGAAAATATTTTACCTTGTCTGTTGGCAGGCTGGCTTTATGAGTTAGCATGAAACTGGAGACTTGTGGAGATTAAAAATAAATGGATTCAAACAAAACAATAATACCTAACATTTATTGAATACGTAAAATGTGTTAAGTTCTGTTCTAAGTTATGTATACATATATATCTACTTTGCAATTCAGTACTTCTCTCCAATAGTTCTATGATAAAGTATTACTTATTATACTATTTAAAACTTTTGAAAATAGGGCAAAAGTACAGCTAGGCCATTTGTCTAGCACAGATTGATCTGAATTTGACCCCTAACCCTATATATGGCCCCACAAGCCACACCAGAAGCAATCCCTGAGTTCAGAGACAGGGGTAAATCCTGACCACCTTCAGAAAAAATCCCCAAAAAATATTGTTTCTAAAGGCAATACATAAAGAGATAAATAAATTGCTTAAACACATATAGTCATATAACATGGTAGGCATCACATTTGATACGTTAATAACAAGTGGGAGGAATACAAAAAAAGTGTACTCATAATTTGCCATACATATAGATAATACTGGCACCACCAGCCATATTTCCTAAGCATAGTCAGAAGTACAGTTTGAACACATCTAGGTGTTTTCCCCAAACCCAAAATTAAAGAAAAAAATTCTGAACACTTTTCCCACCAAATAGATGAAATCCATAGTCATATTGATTTTAGTGCCTAAGTACTTGTATTGGTAGCAAAGCAGAACAAAGTCAGATAACATAAAGTGTACACTCTATAAATAAATGACAAATTTCAAATTAATTGTTTCTTGGAAACTACTAATACTAATCCCACCTAAACAATTTCATTTCTTACAACCACTAAAATAAATTTATGAGTAACTATCAATTCAGGTCATGACAATTACCTGTGACATAGGCACTGGAACTGATTGACTTGAGGGTTTTGACATATTATTGGGAGTAGTCAGGGAAAATTATAATTTTCTATAATAATTGTACTATTTAGCGGGCTAGAATAATATTAAAGCAGGTAGAGAGATTATCATGTACACAGTTGACACAGTTCAATCCTGATACCCCATATATAGTTTTAGGAGGCCACCAAGAGTGATCCCTGAATATAGAGCTAAGAGTAAGCCCTAAAATGAGCTTGATTTGGCCCCAAAACAAAACAAAAAAATAGTCATACTCCTTGAAATTCTGGGTCAAATTAACTCGTCTCCAGATGTGGTCATAATAGACATGAATAAAAATTACTAAGTTTTCAAGGAGTCAGGCAGTAATTTTGCTATTTTAGTATTTAAAAAGACACAAACCAATGTAGAGTTGTTAGACAGAATTTTTGTTTGTTTGTTTGGGGACCACAGCTGGGCTCAGAGCTTACTTTTGGCTCTGTATTCCAGGTTACTCCTAAATGTACTCATAATTGTCAGAAGATTGCAGCCGTTAGTTTAAAAAAGACATTTGCCTTATCAATAGCAATAAAATACTATTGGGGAAGAAATTATTGGTACAATCTATCCAAAATCAGAAACCTAAAAATAAGGGGGCCAGAGAGATAGCACAGCAATAGGGCATTTGCCTTAGATGCAGAAGGATGATTGTTCGAATCCTGGCATCCCATATGGTCCCCCGAGCCTGCCAGGAGCGATTTCTGAGCATAGAGCCAGGAGTAACCCCTGAGTGCTGCCAGGTGTGACCCAAAAACCAACACACACACACATACACACACACACCTCTAAAAATAAATTCCTCTGCTATATATATATAGGCCATTTGTCATCTCCCCTTGCTGAGAGGTTAATAGAGTTATTTGATTTGCCTAAATGTGGTAGATACAGTAGAATTTGTGCTTGATTGTTAGGAACAGAGAGCGATTGAGGTAATTAAGCTCCACCATTTTTTCTTTATTAATGCCTTCATTTATACAATTTGATTACAAACATGATTGCAGTTGGGTTTTAGTCATATAAAGAACACCCCCCTTCACCAGTGCAACATTCCCATCACCAATGCCCAAATCTCCCACCTCCCACCCCCCCCACCTGTATTTGAGACAAGCTTTCAACTTCCCTCATTCATCTACATTGTTATCTTAGTTGTCAGTGTAGTTATTTCTCTAACTGCACTCACCACTTTTTGGGGTGAAACTCCACCATTCTTAGGATATGCTTCAGCCTCAAGAAAACAAGACAAGTGCAAGCCAGAAGTCCAGGTAGAGAGAAAAGGAAGAGCAAGAATTGAAAAGAGATCTCATTCTAGATGAGAGGACCCTTTTTAAAGAGTTCCCTAGGAACTCCACACACTGATTTCCACTGACAGCTTTTATTTCCCCTTTCAGCAACGGATACTTGGAACTGCAGTCTTTTATTGAGACTCACTGCCTTACTAAATGAAATAAGTATATTTTAAGGCAAAGTGAAGAATCGTTGTCAAATAAGCAGTCAGCCATCTCCCTGTGTAAGTTGGACAAAAAGATTTGTTCTTTTCTCCTTCTTTCATGTTCTATTTATTTCCAGAAGTTAAGGTCAATTGAATACAATGAAATCTGTATTTCTGCTTAGCATGATTACACACAACTCTACCTTCACCATTTCTTTCTAACTCTTACAAATTCCAGAGGAGAACATCCTTGCAGGAGATAAAAGTTCACTCAGTTGGAGATGGAATTTACTTACATTTGGGGAAATACTCTTTAATTCATTTAATTCTTCTTCATTGTCCCATACTTAGCCATGATATTCATTTTCTGCCTTACCTGCTTCTTCTTTGTCCTTAAACAGCTATTTTCTGGGCAGTAGTTATCCTGGTTACTTTGCTCACTGGCTACTGGTTGGGCTTACTTAATGGGATATGCCAGAAGGAGATTGAAGGTCTGAGCACAAAAAAAAAAAGCATAGATAATCCTGTCCCATTCTTTCTCATTTAGGGGAGATTTTGACAGTAGCTGAAAACACAAAGCAACTTCTCTGGTCAGTTGATTGTGGTTCGCGGCATTCTGGGGACCCTGGCCAGCGAGGGTGAATGCCGCTATCAGTTCGTGAGTTTCCTGGAGCCGACCCTACCCGAAATATCTACAGAAAAATCCAAATAGGTTAGAAAGAAATGACCCAAGTCTGGTTGCTGATCAAGGGCGTTTATTGAACCAGTGAGGCTGGTATTTATATCTTTATTTAGGGGGAATGGTATTGCAGGCTGTCAATCATGATTCAGACATATTTCTTCCAATCATAGTTCTGGCATAAGCATCTTTCCATAAAAGGTTAGGCATCTTCTGACTAAGCATCAATTACTTAATTTTAAAAAACCACCTGCAACAGGCAGGAGGGGACAAACAAGGAGCAGACAAGCAGAACATCTTATCTTAACAAAGCATTTTACTTGAAACTGTAACTTCTAGAACTTTATCTGTAAAGACGTAAAAGCATTATATCTAAAAACAACGGTTTATGATTAATTGTACTCAATTAAAAATG
The DNA here is from genome assembly GCA_004027635.1 of Crocidura indochinensis. Taxonomy (NCBI): domain Eukaryota; kingdom Metazoa; phylum Chordata; class Mammalia; order Eulipotyphla; family Soricidae; genus Crocidura; species Crocidura indochinensis. The sequence goes on from PVKC010011087.1 coordinate 4,020, forward strand.
TTACTTATGAATCAAACCTAGGGTAAAACATTTTCTTCTAAAACTTATGTTTCTTAGGATATTAGAAACATTTTTACTTTTATAAAACAAGTTCCCTCCAGCTATGAGTCTGCATGGCCCAGATAAGCTCGTTGACGAAAGGGGTTTAACTATTTTCCTTTAGCTCAAGGACAGCCATCTGCAAGGTAACACGTACTCAGTGGAATTTTCCACAGAGTACAGGCTATGGTTGATGAACTCCATCTTGTATGGTCAAGCAGCTTCCCACAGTTGATTTCCTGAAACTCTATCCTCCTTATTGTCCCTTGAGAGGTAGAAGCGTAAGAGTTTCCCAATAAAGCTGGCCACTGAGAATTTCAGTTTCTCTTAACAGTTCCTAAGAGTTTTCCTGACTTTCACTTTCATCTCTTTTGAATCTATTCCAAATCCTATTTCTTCTTACTGACTTTCCAACTTGTGAACCATTCCTCCATTTGCCCTGAAAATGAAAGAACTGGATATTGCTTTCCATATTCAAATTACTTAGAACAGAGACTGGAAAGATAGAACAGTAGTAAGGCATTGGCCTTGCTGTAACTGACCCAGGAAAGGACCCAGTTCAATTCCTGGCATCCTATATGGTTCCTCAAGCTTGCCAGGAGTGATTTTTGAGCACAGAGCCAGGAGTAACTCCTGAGCATCACCGAATATGGCCCAAAAACCAATCAATTAATAAATAAATAAATTGGAAAAATAATTAGAACAATGCAAATGATAGAGACTATATTAAATGTTAGAGATTATATTAATAAGGCTCACATCATAATTCAAGTTATGGAGGGAAACTGTACTATCACCACTTCCCCATCCCAACATTTGCACCTGGTCATTGAACTTCATTTTTCCAGGTTAAAGTCAGTATAATCTCATCACTACAGTAATAGCTCAGATCTATTTTCCATTCAGAAGTCCTTTTGCATACTCTATACATAGTATTGTCATTGTAACTATATATTAACATATAAAGTACAACCTAAAGTTTGTGATTCTAAGAGGCAAGAAATATGCCTTGTGCCCTTATGTCCACAGCACAATCTGATATTAACCAGTCTGCTATTTTCCTTGCTAAGAGCATAAGAAAGCAACTTTAGAGCAACTTAGGAGAAATTGTACAAGGATTAACAACATGCTTATTATGCAAGTGACCCCAGTTTTATCCCTAACATAACACTGTTAAAGTGACACCTGAACACAAAGGCAGGAGTAAACTTTGAGCACTATAATATGTACCCCTTCATCACAAAAACAAATAAAAGAAATAAAAAATAACCAACATTTTGAGACATGACAATTACCTAAAAGAGTAACAGCAACATCACTGTAAAAGTCATTTATATGGCAGATTGAATAAGTCATTTATAAGGCAGTTGAATATTGAGGTTTGGGAGTGAGTCATGAGGAGAATGGGGGAATGGGGAGATCAGGGAGTCTGAAAGGAGCAGATAATAAGGGAGGGAAAATCTGTCCATGAACAAGATGGGTAAATTGGATACAACTTTGGTAAGTCAAAGATCAACATTCAGGGGAACTGGACTGGAGATAATGGTTGGGATTCATTCAGAGAAAGGTAGCCAGGTTTAAAATCATGAGTTAGGAAAATGTTTCCAAGGACAAGACTAAAAAGCAAAAATAGACTCCAGATATCCCAAGGTACCTTCCCCGAGGTCAATGTCTGTTTTAGATTCAGAGTTAAACATGCATCCTCATCAACATCAGCTCTATTAGATCAAAGATCCAGCTAATTTGCTAACACTATTAAATACATAAAGCCATCAGATGTAATTTAATGCTTATCAGATATGCTCACTCCCTAATAAACCCCTCACCTACCCTTATTTCAGCCTACTGAGAAAAATGGATTCAGAAATGAATATATAATAAAGATTCCTTCTATTTATTTTGATGCAAGAATTGGAAGGGGGTTTAGACAGAAAAGACAATTGGCATTTAAGGGAGCAGTAGCTGTTTCATTGATTTCTATTTCATTTCGAAATGCGTGACGCATGGCTGAGGTTTGTCAACCTTTTATTAGCCTGGGTAATTCATCACAGCTAAATATCATACACTTAAGCTACAAAAGCCTTCCTACCATTTAGCACGCAATGAATTTCCTTTGATTTACAAAGGGAATCACTGAGTGTGTGTGAAAGAAAGGTATGGTTTTATCCTTCAGAGGAAGCCCCACAGAGGAAAGGTCAGAGAAGGGTTTAAAACCTCTGCCCAGGGGACAGTTGCCATCCTACACAATGATTTCACCAGTCATCAGCTATGCCTGGTCTGCTTTCTCTCAATACATGAAAGTCCATTTCTCATCTACAATCACCTCTCTATTTGCCCTCCAACCCTCTTGAGATGGTAGCAGAGAATCCTGTAGCTGGAAGGGATGCAGGCAATCCCTCAATCGAAAGGTCAACCCTTTCTCAACCCTCTCAGTTTTTAAATGCAAACTTTCATGGCATTCCTCCATCTCATGAAAATAGCCCAAATCTTCTAATCTTCTGAACCTACCTATTTATATAATATTTGAATGACAGTGCCAAGTCCCATTGTCAATGACTGATCTTTTCAGTGTACAATCATATCTCCTTGGAAGTACTCAATCTAAGTTTCTTAGGGAAATAGTCTAATTTATTTTCTCCTTTAATACATGTTCCTGTCTCTTCTTTAAAGTATGACAGTTGTGGATCAAACAAAGTATCCTTTCTGATTGCCAAAAAACCAATAATACATCTATTCATTTCCTCACTAAATACAGATCATGGATTACTAGGGATCAGTCACTATGCCAGGCCACCATAAATATAAGAATAAACTGGACAGCCACGATCTATATTTCAGGGGTGTACATGTAATAATTGAGAAATTAGAGAGTCAGTATGCACAATAAGAATGATCATATGCTTATTAAGAGTGAAGACAGCAAACAAGAAAAACACACTGGACTAATACCACAAGCCTTTCTTGTGTTACATAAAGAAAGACCCTACCCAATCAGACTTTGGGAGTTAGAAATCTTTATTTCACAAATTAATAATTAAAGTATACAAGGCACAAGGAAAACTGCATTCTGACTTTTTGTTTGTTTGATTTTGTATGTTTGTCTTGGGCAGAGGAACACTCAGTGGTGCTCAGGGTTGCTACTGGCTCTGCACTAAGGAATTACTCTGGGAGATACTCAGGGGACCATCTATGGTGCTGTGAATAAAACCTAGGTCAGGCATGTCCAAAGCAAGCACCTACCGTGCTGTCACTCACAAAATTAGTTAACACTTTTGTTTTTCAATTTCTACAAGAGAAGTCTTAACTACTGAAAGTGATTTGTCAAAGATGCAAAGCTCTATAGGACAGCCAGAATTGACTCTGTCCAAGCCAAGACTTCTTAGAAGGCTACTTTCCTAAAAATCACCAATCTAATCCAAAAGGTCCATGCTTCCCTATGTCCTTCTGAATGTCTAATGTAAAATAGTAAAACACTAGAGATGGAACCAAGCAGTCATACTGCAAACTTAGCAGTAGAGGGGAACATGTCTCGAACTTTAAAACTATTCTACGACCTTATCAGAGCATTTTAAGTAGCTCAATATTTATAAATTGAAATCATTTCTTACTTGTATTTTTCTGAGAAATAATGATAAGCTTGAAAATGCTGAAGTTATTCCACCTAGCTAGAATCCCCATAGGATAACACTTTTACATTTTTGCTAAGTGAACATACATCTTTCCGATTTATGCTCAATAAGTCAATGTAAGCCTATTTCCCACTATTTCATGCTAAAAATGCTCCCTTACTCCCCAGTGTTTTTAGATATATGCATTGGATCCCAGGAAACTGACTGCAATTCTTTATAGATTTTACTTATTTTTTCTCTCTTTTTTTCTCCTGAACTATTTCTACTTTATATCAGTGGCTCTAAAATGGGAGAATTTTATTGCCATATTTTAAGGAGAGAAGTGGTGCTATTGGATTGTCATGGGGAGATATCACAGCCACTATGTGCTCAGAATAGTGTCCACACACAGAATTATTATTTAACTCCAATGTTAATAGTGATGAGATTGAAAAGTCCTACTTTCAACAAATAAGGCAATGATTGCTGACACTAACAAAGTGAGTCCAAATACCAAGTAGTACCAAGAGTGATCCCTGAGTACAGAGCTAGGAATAAGCCATGAATATAGCTAAATGCGACCCAACACTGTAGCACTCTCCCTTCCTGAATAATAATACAATTTACACTGGAAAGATAGTGCTTTATTAAAACCGTACAAATGGTGACAAACAAAAACAATAAATATTAGTTTCATCTTCAATATTTCAATGTCCAGTCATCTCTTTCTTTAAGTCCCATAATTGTTCCAGGAGGGCAGAAAGAGAGAGGTAGGAAAAGAAAAGGAGACTTGCAGGTTCTGATCTAGGCTAAAAAGTCCTGCCATTGAATTCCAGTTTCCCCAGTGACTGGTCAGATGGAATTAATCTGATTTACTTAGACACCCCCTGGTGTAACTTCTAATTTGTAAAATTGAGAATACAACTATCTCAGGGGTCGTTTTGAGGGTAATTTAGAGCATCCATATAAACTGTCTTGCTCACAGTAAGCATTCAGTAATTTCCACCTCCCATTCTTTCTTATTAAAGCTCTTCATTAACCACTAGCATGAGAACTTATGTTCAGTAGGATACATGCCACCTGAGGGGTCTGGGGAATAGGACAAGGAGGGGACAAGGACAATGGTATTAGGAAGCATTCAGGACAAGGAGATGGTGCTAATAGGTAGTAAAGTGTTAAGTATGAAACCCTATCAGCAACAGCACTATAAATGACAGTGAAAATTATATATAAACAAATATACTTACATTTTATATATTTATATTTTATATATTTAAGTGTATATATTTATGCCCTTCTTATAGGCAGAATGGTGGGTAGAAAGGAAATGGGGAGGGGTTTAGAGAGAAGCAGACACTGATGAAGAAATGATGTTGAAGCAATGTGTGCCTGAAACTCAATTATGAATAATTTTATTATTTCATGCTGACTAAAAATCTTTTCAAAAATACAAATTAAAAATTAAATAAAAGTCTTCAGTTTGAAACTGGAATGTATATACTGATTTTTGTTGAGGCTAGCTGGAGTCACTAGGAACTAGTGAGTACCTAATGAGAAAAAAAATTCTGATAATGAGATTCATGGTTCATATTTTCTATCCTCAAGGGATCTGGCTAGTTCAAATAGGGTTTACAGGAGCATCTGAACTGAACGCTTCCCACTTGTTACTAATCAGTTTTGGTGTTTATGTATTCAGATCACTTCCGCGTTAACCAGCTGAGAAGCCTAATAGCCCTTGGAGGAGGAGAAGTCTCAAGAATCGTTAAATACAGACCTGAAAGTGAGAAGCTGCAGACAAATATATTTACAACCACAGTCTCTGATGCATTTGAGGAAATGACTGCAGATGATTCTGGAGCCATTGAGAAGCCACTGAGCCATCATTGGTGAGTTTAGGTCAGAGCCAAGTTGGCTTTGATTCTTCTGGGGACTTCTTCAGCTTTCAGTAGGACTGTGAACACCCCTCCAAATGGAGTATTCCAACATTAGTCTTTGTCCAGCTAGAACTCACTGTTGAAGAAGTGATTTGATATTGATTAATAGCATGTTAGATGTCAAAATCAAATGCTTCTTCTTGGTTTTAGTGGGAATGTATACTGATGTGTGATTCCAGAGCTATTTGTTAGATTTCAATCATCTTTGTAAGGAAATTAAGATTTCCTTCAGGCAGTTTGGCAAAAGTCTGCACAGTGTGAGAGCTGTAAACCCTTTGCACAAGCAAACCCAGTTCTAACTGTGCTTTGCTAAAATACTTTGGGGAACCTTAAAATAAATGCCCAGATTAGTACTTATTTGTAGCATTGTGTACCACAGTAGCACGTTGGGTGGAAAAAATGGAAACTTATCTATGATAAATATTGTTAATTAAGTTATGGCCCAGCCATTCAGCTGAAAGTTTAATTGAAAATCAAGCTGACTTGGGCTGGGGATATAAAGACAAGCCTGGCATGCACAAATTCTAAAGTTTGTTCCCAGAATTGCATGCCCCTCCCCAAGTACTACCAGATGCAACCTAGTGGTCCCCAATATCACCAGGTTCAAAGAAGAATCAGGCCTTCAAAGTCCGGCAAGAATACACACTTCATGAGAGCTCCCACTCCACTTCCAACACCTTTCAATTCAGGGGCCTCTAAGCTTAGGTAGTTCAAAATAAAACCTGAAGGGCCAGAGTGATAGCACAGTTGGAAGGGTGTTTGCCTTGCATGTGGCAGACTCAGGTTTAATCTTCAGTCAACATATGATCCCCCAAGCACTGTGATGAATGAAGGCTGAGCATAGAGCCAGAAATAACCCTGAGTGTCACCAGGTATGACCAAAAATGAAAGGAAAGAAAGAGAAAGAAAGAAAGAAAGAAAGAAAGAAAGAAAGAAAGAAAGAAAGAAAGAAAGAAAGAAAGAAAGAAAGAAAGAAAGAAAGAAAGAAAGAAAGAAAGAAAGAAAGAAAGAAAGAAAGAAAGAAAGAAAGGAAGGAAGGAAGGAAGGAAGGAAGGAAGGAAGGAAGGAAGGAAGGAAGGAAGAAGAAAGAAGAGAAAGAAAAGAAAGAAAGAAGAAAGAGAAAGAAAGAAAGAAAGAAAGAAAGAAAGAAAGAAAGAAAGAAAGAAAGAAAGAAAGAAAGAAAGAAAGAAAGAAAGGGAAAACATGGAGGTTCTATCTGCTAACTTATACCTTGAGGTACAACTGTGAAGTATTGTTTATGCATAAAGCAAGCCTTATATCATAGGTACAGTATAATCCCCTTTATGTTTTTTTAGAGAGAGAGAATGGTTGTGGTACTGAGAAAAAAAAAGCAGAATTGTATCTATAAGAAGATGCTAGAAAACCACACATAAGTACTATAAAATGTTAACTGAAGCCAAACTTAGGGTACATTTTTCAGAGAAGAGAGGAGATTGTAGGAAGGTATATCCTTTTCTATACTTCTATGTTGTTTTTCTGTAAAATAATAATTTCTGATAATTTAAAATGATAACTTTTCTTTCCATGCCACATGCAAGCATATTCATACAAAGCACAAAGAAATAAATACAGTAGTTCATAGCTATACTGGACATTTATGGATCTTTAAATCAGCTAAAATTATATTAGGAAAACATAAACCATTTTTGTACTCCAGAAATCAAAAGTTTCAATACAGGAAATTATAGACTTACTAAACAGTTGGAAGAACTAGAGGAACAAAGGTTATCAAGACTGACTGAGCAGAAAAGTCCCAACATTCTTCAAGCTCTGAGAAGCTTCTAGAGTTTTCAACATTTGACTTTTAAGTTTATTAGGGTAAAGATAGTTGTCTCAACTTCTTGTACAAAGTTATTAAATATCTCCACATTTTTAGACAGCAGCTATCACTAAGTGTAATATTCCTTATTGGGTTAGTCACCGATTTTAGCAGCTACATGCAAAGCAAATAAATTACCTCCTGTACTATCTGCCAGCCTTATCTCTAGGTTTTTTAGGTTTTGTTTTTGGTTTTGTTTTAGGTTTTTGCTGTTTTAGGTTTTGGGGCCACACCCAGCATTGCTCAAGGTTTACTCCTGGCTCTGTGCTCAGAAGTCTCTCCTGGCAGGCTCTGAGGACCATATGAGATGGTGGAATTTTAACTGGGGTCCATCCTGTGTTGACCGTGTGCAAGGCAAACACCTTACCACTGTGCTATTGCTCTGACCCCTCCCCTAGGTTTTTAAACCACATTACAAAATTATAGTCATTAAATTGTGTGGTTTATCAACCAGACACAGAATGCATAGTGAATAGACAATTTTCCAAAGGAGATGTACTATCAGCTAATATGTGTACACACAAAAGGTACTCAAACATGAGTATTGTCAAAAAAATTTAAAAAATCATAATAAGGTGTCACCTAATACCTGATATCATAAAAATTATTACAATCTAACAAATGCTGGTAAGGATTTTAAGACTTGAGACCCTTGTGAAATATTAAAGGAATCCACTGTGGGAAACACTTTGGAAGTTCTTCAATGAAGAAATGATTTAGCTATTTTATTTCTGGGAAAAGATTCAAAAGAAATAAAATCAAGTTCAAAAAGGTGTCTGCACCCTCATATTAAATGCAGCATTATTTATTCATAGAATCCAAAACTCAGCAACTCTAATTATTCTTGGTAATCAGGCACTCTTTCCCATATTTCTTTCATTCCAAAGTGAGCTTCTGGTCAGAAGAGATGTGTGGAATATCATAGTGGTAAATGGGGCATTTTAAATATTCTCTTGGAATCACAAGCAATAGCTCTTTAAGCAAGACAAATTGCTGATCCTTCCACAACTGTCCTCCAAGAAATGAAGCCATATCAGGAATTCAGATTTGATTTGAATTTGGTCTCTGTTGTTGGAAGTTAGAGTCTCATAGAATAGTGCCACCTGGCTGTTGAGAGCTTCTTCTTCAATGATTGTTCTTTGGTCAGTAACCATTGAGCCATAAATACTTTCATACAGCATGCCCATTTTGAAGGATCCATCCACATATCTTTTCTACCAGACCTTCTTGTCACCAGTGCTCTAAATGTGCTTGCTCCAAGTTCTCAGTCACTTGCCAAATCATAATTCATACTTAGAAATCACTATAGTCCACTGCTAGCCACTACCTCTCTCTCTCATTTCAGGCAAAGTAAATGTATGGGTATAAGGCTCAAAATCCCATCTATTAGTCACTTAAATTTATTAAGAATTCTCTTGAGAAAGGCTCAAATGATGCCCCATACTCAAATTATGATATTAAAATCAAGCTATTTCTCTATCCAGCAGCCATTTCACTCTTCTCAATTGCTAAAAGAAACCATTATTAGACAATAGTCATAACAGTAAGCTTAAGAAGTTAAACTCAACTCCAGGCCATGAGTCACAGTTGGTATGAACTCATCCTGATACTCTTTTTATATGTTAGCAACTGGTTTAAGAACATTCACATGACCCAATTCTAGTCAATGGGATATGGCAGGAACATGCCCAGGACTTTTAGGAGAGATACCCAATGCCTTCCATGTGTCTATTTGGGCAGCATGTATAAAGTAAGCTATTTTGGACCAATGGCTAATAGCCAGCTACAAAAAGAAAAAAGGATAGTAGAAAGCTGTCCAGAGACAGGCATCACCAAGCCACTGAATTGACCAAACCTACAGCTGCCCACCTTCTCACTTGTGATTAATAAACCTTCATTTTTTTTAAGTCAATGTAGTTAGATATCCATTTGCATCTGAACTAATACCAGCTTAAAAACATCATTTTACATTTCTTTCAAAAAGCTTCCAGGGTAGAAGTGGGACTTGGAAAACAAAGCTAAGCTCCAGAGAGGGTTGTTTTCATTCATCTTGGCCTGCTAGAAATGCTTTTAGAATCTCAGGGAAAGAAGATCAGGGAGCACTGAGTCGCCACCTCACAGATCGCGTCTGGGGAGCGCTGGGTCACTGCCTCCTGCATCGCGTCGGGGGAGCGCTGGGTCACCGCCTCCTATTTACATGCACTGTCATTTGTTCACAAAGACTTTATATAAATGTGCAGTTGTAGCTTTGCATAATTTGAACACCAATTGAACAATAGAAATGGAAACAGAAGTATGGAAGAGGTTAAAACAAAATCTCAGGATGAGGGGTTAGAGGCATAAAATAGCGGATAGAGCTTTGCTTTGCACACCTCCAACCTAGGCTCAGTCTCTTGCACCCCATATGGTCCCCACGTCCTGTCCTATCAGGAGTGATCTCTGAGCACAATTAAGAGTAAGCTGTGAGCACTGCCAAATGTGATTCCTTCTTTTCCCCAGAAAATGTTTACAGTGGAATTGAAATAAGATTATCATTCAATTATCTCCAAACACAAGCACAGTCACACACATGCAGATTTATAAATCCATGCACCGCCAACATGAGAACCCATGCAAACACATGCAATATACGTATGCAAACACTCCACATATGCATGCGCACTAACGCTCAAAATTGCACTAGCACAGGTATGCTACACACACTCATCTGTACATTCCTCCTCTCTGTCTATAGGTGGAATATAAGAATTTAGGTAGATCAAGTGAGATGAATATCTTTGGGTTCAAGACCAGGGTGCTGAGCATGGCTGAGGGATAGGAGGAAAAGAATGAACTGAGAAATGTGGGCTGAAACCACACAGGCATTTCAGGCAGTCGGAGGTTTGGGCTGTGTGGTTTATGTGGAGGGAAAAGCCTCCGCAGGAGCGCTGGACGGGCTCCACACTGTGGTTATGGGTTAAGCCGGGATTCGTGGAAAGGCAGCTGTCAGATTCAGTAGCAATTCACCTTCTTGCGAGCACTGGAGACTGTGCATATGAAAGAAGTAACAGATGATACCGGCTACTGGGAGATTTCGTGGTACACAGCTCCTATATCACATTCCCCCGAAATGAACTGATGAATACGGTTGTACAGCTTATGAATTTATCTTCCTCGAACGAAATCAATATGTTTTGGGGAAGGACTCTGCCCTGCATTCGCTTGTGAACATTTGTGTCTTGCTGGGCAGAGATGACAGGAGGAACAGGAAGAAAGCGAGCTCTGCTGCCCTCTTTTGACCACTAAGGGAAGCAACGGACAGCCTGGAAGCCCCCAAGAACATGCAAAGCAGCCCCGTTTCTCTAAAGAGATTCAGGAAACACTCAGAGGCTGCCTCCTGGTAGTAACAAAACAGTCTCTCTCTGCCCAGAAGGCAGCTCCCAGCAGGAAGGTCCTAAAAACAACTATCATCTGTGAATCAACTGAACTCAGCTTTCAAGTCTGATTTCACCTGATTTAGTTCAAGGTTTGTAAAGGGGCACGATAGAAATGAATAGGAGTTGCACTTTCTGCTGTGGGTAAAAATATACAATAAAATAAAATAGTTTGATTCTTTGCCTTCTCAAAGAGTGACAGGAAGGAGGGTCATTACAATCAGGACATTCATGTGTTTCCAAATGTTCTCACATGTGGGCTGTGCATATTGTTCCTATCTTGGAATTTGTCTTCATATAACTGTTGTGCCCTCAACTTCCTTCTCCTGAAAAAGAAACCTTTCCCAAGGCTAAACTTTCACTCCTAAGAATGATTTCCAGCTTTTTCCCCCTGTGAAGTTTCCCTCTGTGTATTTCATTTCACCTCTGTGCACTGGATTCCTGGCACTTCCTATCTTTCCTCATTAATAATTGCTTGGAAAATCTATGCACATTTTATTATTTCAATTTCGAACCATAAGGCTAGACTTGCATCCCATTAATCACTTTGAATTCTTTCTCCAAGGCTAACATTTTCCCCCATTGTGAGTTATCTAACAGTGCTGAATTTGGAGTTTTGGGTCATTTCTCCTTCTACTGCATAGAAAAAGGCTTGACTTTTCAGATTCTTATTTGTGGTTCCCATCTAAGGCAGAGAAGTCGATCTCACATGAGTTTCTTTTTTCTGGTCTCTGCTCTGACCAACTCCTTCTATAGTGGACCATCAGATATTTTCACCTAAATCCTAATTCCCCTTTTATTTTTGCCCCTTTCTCTTCATACCTTTGGAGGCCTTGACTCTGTTCTTAGCCTCTGCAGAAGAATGAGCTGAGGCATACCCTGAGTGCTCAGGCTTCTGTTTCCAACCCTGCTTCTCAGAGATCATTGAATGCTTAGATAAAATCATGTTGGGGAAATCTGAAAATACAAAACTTTCCTAGAGAATAGAACACTGAGAAAGCAATGAAGCAGGAGGTTTGGAGGAAGCAAGGTTTTACAGGCCCACAACACTGTTTATGTGATTGATGGAAACAACAAGACTACAGGTGATATCTGCACACAGAAACCTCTAGAGAAAAATGGCCAGTAAAGAGGTGTCTCCGCTGTGCTCTTGACCAACTGAAGGCCCTAGAACTTTACTGGGGGAAGGGAGAAAGTAGATAATAGGTCTCATCTCTCAATAAAACCAAAACTTAATGCGAACTTGAATGCTAGAAGAGCATCCATTTTCCCTGTTAGATTTAGATTACTAAATTATAAACTCATCATGGCCATGGAGGAGTTTAGTTAACTCACCTGACTTGCCGAATGCATCTTTTTCTGCATTGCTGAGCACAGACCAGTAAAATCTTTTCGATCTTCTCCACTCTTCCTCTCACAACTATGCTTACTGCACAAGCTGGCATGTAGCAGATGACCACAAAAATATTTGTTCAGTAAATGTTGCAGGATTACGGCACCTTTGTGTCTGATCATCCTAAACACTTGATGCTGCTGTGAAATGATATATGTCAACTCATATATGTCCAATCATTCTACATGCTCTAAAGGCCTTCACAAATAGAAGGTGGCAATAGCATTAGCATTCCCTCCTTGATTTTTACTCTCCACTGATGGGAGTGAAAATTGATTACCTATTAACTGCTGAGTGAGAAGGTTAACCTTAATAATTTCATTTGGCTTGCATACTGAAAGCTCTGTTCATGCCACACCTTGAATCATCACAGACAGATATTTCAGATGATAGCTCTTCTGCCCATGCCAGCTGAGGGTGCCAAATCCTTTTTCTAATATATTAAATCTGAAACCCTGCAAAGTTGTCATATCAAGAAAATGTCAAGCTAAAGTAAAGGAAGGTGGTTTCATGTTTGTGCATAGCTCCTGTTAATTTTGCTGTCTGGTATTAGAAATCAAATGAAATTCAAATAAATTATAGAACCATGCTATTGTGGATTCTCAGAGTGGTTTCATGGGTGCATTTATTTTATTCTCAAATGAAAAAAATCATAAAAGTCTTCATCTGACAATGCCTCTCATTTAGTTCAGTGACTAAATGAAAACAAAACATTATGTGAATTTATACAGCAATAGTCCTAAAAACAAAATTAATGAATTGAAAGAGTATACATTTAATCCTCTTGTATTTAATTTTGTAATTTTTAATAGATAAAATATAGATTTGGTTAATTTTTCATTTTAATATATCCAGGAGTTGAAATTTTGATTTATCATTTACCAGTCAACTCTGAAGCTTAGATCAATTATTTCAGCACAAATTTTCTAAAAAGAAACCAATTGTTTGCCAAACCATAATAACATACATAAATGCTTAAAACAATCTCTGAGGTATGTTTTAGAAAAGATGACATATAAATGTAAAATCACAGACACACAGGTGTAATCCCCAACAAGAAAAGGCACCATAATACTACAGATAGCAGCCTAATAGTTATGAAGCATAAGGATTATGAAATAAGAATAAAGAGAAGGGGCCAGGCGGTGGCGCTGCAGGTAAGGTGCCTGCCTTACCGAGCTAGCCTTGGACGAACCACGGTTCGATCCCCGGGTTCCCATATGGTCCCCCGTGCCTGCCAGGAGCGACTTCTGAGCGCATAGCCAGGAGTAACCCCTGAGCGTCACTGGGTGTGGCCCAAAAGCAAAAAAAAATAAAAGAATAAAGAGAAACTTTCTAAGGAATTAGTGCTTAGGAGAGTAGGAGAGTAGGTTAACAAAGACAAGGCATAGACATGGATATTCTAAAAACTAAGTGTTATCTCATAAAGAATATGAAAACAATAATATCTATTGGGCATCAACTGGAAATAAAGCCCTGTGATGGAGAATGTTTATTCTATGTCACTGCACTCTAAAAGAGAGATATTAGAGGAGGAACTGAAAGCTCAGAAAAGTTAAGTAATTTAATTAGTAGGACACACCCATAAATAGCAGGGTCCAAATTTCAACCTGGGTGTGAAACTCTACAATTCAAATTCATGTGTCTTCTACAAGATTTAACAAAGTCCAAATTATATGACCAGTCAAATAAACAAATTGTTCTAAAGAAAACATTAATGACAGGAAGAATGTGAGCATATGTATGTGTGAAAGTGTCTATGTTTTGTGTGTATGCATGCAACTTAAAATTTTAATCACAACAATGCTGTATGTTCAGACTTCACAAGCAATGATTGACTATTAAATATGCTGCTAATATTTTTACTTATGGTGATCTCATACTTGCCTCTGATAGACTTTTGCACCTTCTTTACACCACTACTTATTGTTCTAAAGATACAATCTATGAACGGGATCAACTAGTTTGAATTCTAGAGGCATGCTGACCTCCATTCAGACTTGGAGGTATCTACTCCTAACAGCTACAATCATCAAAAGCAACGAGCAACGAACTTTTGATGATTTACCCTGATCCTGTAATGCTTAGCCCAATCTCAACTAATTCAGAAAACTAAATATGAATTAATTGTTAGGAGAGGAGATCCAAAAGGAAAGAAGTAAAGCTTCCCCAGGTAAGTTGATATAGAAGAGGAAAAGAAGATATACCCATTTGCATTTGATTCTCATACTACATGGAGCACCATGAAGTGTCTAAATTAATATGTCACTAACATATAGAAAGTACAGCAATAAGGGGCCTGAAGCAGTGGTGCAAGTAGTAGGGCATTTGCCTTGCAATCTAGGACAGACCGTGGTTGGATCCCCCAGCGTCCCTGACGGTCCCCCAAGCCAGGAGCGATTTCTGAGCACTAGCCAGGAGTAACCCCTGAGCATCACCGGTGTGACCAAAAAGCAAACAAACAAACAAACAAACAAAAAGAAAGTGCAGCAATATTTAAATTATGGGTTTTAAAGTGACCCACGCTAATAGCATTTGAAGATACAATTAAGGAGAGATAGATGGTGTTGTTTTAAGATGTAATTTCATTTTAAAAGTGAAATTTTTAAACACAGAGAACTATGTCTTGCTTTGCAAAAAGTTGGCTCATTCACTATGCAATCAGCTTGACATTTAGCACTTATTTAGTGCCAGGAAGTATATTACATGCTGATACAAAAATAAAAACAAGAAAGTATCTGTCCTTAAAGACTGTAGAATATTTATTTGGAGACCGAGACAGTCTTTATAAAAATAGTTTTAAGGTGTTCAAAATATGAGTGAGAGAAGAGATGAAGAAGGATGGAAACCAGGGTTTTGGCTAATAAAGGGTATGACAAGAATGATATTCTGAACTCTAAGCCCAGCACTATACGACACCCCAGTATGAGCAATGTTGGAATGGCCTTTTTGGCCCCCAGTGCTACTAGACCATTATCATCAAGAATGGCACCTATTAAAAGGAGAAGAGGGTAAGATGGATTTAGAGAATATATATATATATATATGTATATATATATATATACAGACATAGATATATAAAGAGAATATTTTTGTTCTTTTTGGTTTGGGGGCCACACCCGGCAGTGCTCAGGGGTTACTCCTGGCTATCTGCTCAGAAATAGCCCCTGGCAGGCACAGAGGATCACATGGGACACCGGGATTTGAACCAACCACCTTAGGTCCTGGTCGACTGCTTGGCCAGGCAAGCACCGTTGTGCCATCTCTCCAGCCCCAGAGAGGATTTTTTTATTTTGAAAACAAAAATCATCAACAAAAATGGGAAATTTGTTGGATATGGAGGATGATTTTTAAAATGTTAAATGTGTTTCACAGAATTCTAACATGCAGAAAACTACATACTATAAATTTCAGGTAACTATTTAAAAAGCATTAGTCCAGGATTTTGTAAATGCCTGTATCCACTGTATCTTCTATACTATAGAATTTATAGATCTAACAAAAACCTTTTCTAGAGATTTAGAGTTTCAAATAAGCTAAAAATTCAGTGTTCTGAGCAATTTCAAATATAATTAAATGAAAAATTTAGATATAACTTAATATTAAACACCTATCATATAACACAAACTTGACTAGATGCTAGACACTTTAAAACTGGTATGTCTTTGGGCAGGAGTAACAATACAGTGGGTAGGGTACCTGCCATGCACTCAGCCAACCCAGGTTCAATCTTCTTTTTTCTCTATTATCTCTCGGCATGATATTTGAGGAATAATTTCTGAGTGCAGAGCCAGGAGTAGGAGTAAGCCCCAAGCACTGCTGGACTCTTCCACACAAAGTAACAGTATATCCCTTATAACATAATAATTCTCAGGATAACACTGCAAGGTGACATTAACTTATCAATTCATACAGAAAGAAAACAAGGTTGAGAGCAATTAAGTGCCTTTTTGTTTTGCATATTCAGCAATATTCGGGGATTACTTCTGGCTCCGTAGTCAGAAAATGCTCTTGGAATGTTTGGGGGTCTAAATGGAATGCCAGGAGTCAAACTTAGGATGACCACATGCAAGGCAAACATCCCACTATATTGTGACTCTAACCCAATTAACTGTTTTTTCCATACATTCACAGCTGACAGTTGGCAGAGGCTATGTTCATGTCTACACCTTTCTTGAGTCCAGGTTCTACAGTTCTGATGTAGAAAAAAGAGAATAGACAGATCAACACTTAAAGGTCAGCATCTATGGAACAAACTACTCTTTTTTCAACTCTCTTCTGTTGTCCACAGACCGCAATATAATGATGAAGTAGTGTGGTATGATTTGAGCCATGAGACCTTTCAGGGACACTTTGTTCAAGTGTATATGTCCTTATAAACTGTCTTGTGCTAAAATGTTCTAGTTGTGGATTCCATGGGTTAATTGTACACATTTCTCTCATCGCTATTTCACAGTGATGTCATGCTGGGAGCTTGAAATTAGCCATGGTGAGAATATTTACACCACAGAAATTGAATAAACTATAAATCAGGAGGGTTTTTTGTTCAATTTGTTTGGGGAGAGAAGGTTGTGAATTATTTATAAGCATGCCATTATGAATTAACATTTATAGATATGCGTTAACACACAAAAGTCATTTTGAAGGCTTTCGAATTGTTTAATTTGAGTCAACTTGAGTCTGGTAGCATAAGGCATTTTTATCACCTTTTATATGACCTGGTAGAAAAGCAAAAAAAAAAAATCATAATATTATCCAGTGTTTTTCACACAGTGATATTAAAATTCAGTTATATCCCATGTTAAAATGTGTTAGCTAATTCCAGAATTACTGTTTTAGTTCATGGTTCCTTCCCAATCACCTTTGTGAATTTCATGTTTCTACAGCAGACATAGCAAGATGGAGAGTTTCTTTTCTGTAAATAGATTGATGAGGTTAGGGTTGAACAAGCTGCAGTTATTTACTCCTAGTGAAATTCCAGGATCTCTCCTGAGCAGTGACTAAACTGTCAACACTTCGAATTACATACACAACTATCATTCCACATGACAGTGATATCTGATCGTGCAGCTGGCATGAGTTCTTATCCACTGGGACTACATAACTAGACCGGTCCTTTGAACCATGTAGCTCTGAGGGAAGGTGCAAATGCTTTACCTATGTGCATAGTTCACTGCTGGTGGCAGCATCAGTAACAGGAAAATTGTCTTTCAGAGCAACTAATAAATCTGCAGTCAAAAGAATCTCCTCATACCTCAAGATGAAGAACAGACTATAACTCTTCTTTTCACTGGGGGGAAAACTGTTCATTTTAATGAACTATGTAGGCACACATTAGCTCAGAATGGTAGATTTGAAGAAAGCATGAATATTAATTTGCAATATTTTGAGAGGGACATGTTTATGGCAATTGGATGATTACTTACTGGTAATTGTGTCATAATAATGCTGGTGGTTTATAGACAATCTCAAAAACAAATAACCTCCGAATTTAGCATTGCAATCATTCGCAGCCCTTCCAAGGCAAACCTTTGAAGACAAATACCTTGCTGAAAATTACATGAGAATTTGCAGAGTTCTGAATCCCATAGGGGCTGGTTCTCTTCAGTTAAGCAGATATGGACTTGGCCATAAATGCACACACAGTTTTAACCAAACCCCAGGCAAACTCTGGACACTGAAAATGGCTTTTGAGCTCCCCAGTAATTCCAGGAATAAAAAAGGAAGTCAGAATGGAAAAATGCTGTGGTTTGAGGGCAGTTTAAAAAAAACCTGTAGAATATTTTAAATTGGGAAGTGAAAAAGCTACACTTTCCAATCCCTATAAGTCACTGGAGGGTGCAGGCAATTTTTTCTAAACCTGAGAAAGTAAATGTACAGCTGTTTAAACAATAAATATTCTTTCCCAGAAAATAGCATATTGACTATGTTATTGGTACCCTGGAAACGAGCCCACTGCCTGCCACCTTGCATTGGAAAGGACGGGTGTCATGAATCAGAAGTATAGGACATGTGGATATGTGCAAGAGAGAGCTGAATTTTCATCATGTGTTGTGAATTTCCCAGACCTTACTTTAAAGAAGACATATGTGACACCATAAGAGTAACCGCTTACAGGTTTACCTTCTTACACCCTTTATTTCACTTGTGTGTAGATTCCACAAACAGGCATTTGGTGTACATTAACAGACATGATTTCTATTGGCTCAAGCTACTAGTGCCAATTTGGTTCTTTTTGATCCTGGAATTCGAAGGCTTTTTTTCCGTTAAGTTAGTTTTCCTTTAAACTTTTCCCTTTAAATACATAGAAGGCACCCAGATTTACTACCTTCTTAATAAAATAAGCTTCAACTTTCATAACAAAGGATAACATTAGGTGACTGAAACAAGGGAAATTACTCCCACTTCTGCCCTTTCAAGGGGAGAAGGGTTTGATTTCTTTCCAGACCTCTTTTCTTGACTTGCATGACCTGCTCTGTCTGCATTCCTATATAGCCTTTCCCCTATGCCTGGACATTTCCAGTATCTCCTCCACTTGTGATGTGAACACACTAGTTGTATTGAATTAGTGTCCAACTCTGATGGCTCTATTGAGCCTTAATTATCTCTCTAAAGGTCCTTAAGGGTAGCAGGATTTCTTATACCAATTTGGCCTAAGAAACCCTTTGGTTGTAGGTTTTGGTTTTTTTTATGGGGGAAACCACTACTGTTCAGTGTATATTGTTTTTAGGAATCACTTGTGGCAAAGCTCAAGGGGTTATTTACTGTGCCAGAAAATGAAACAAGGGTCAGTGAAGTGCAAGGCAAGGATAATGATCCTTATATTATCTCCCTTACCCGGGAGAGTATTTTGTTTGTTTGTTTTTATTTTTTCTGTACTGGTGATACTCAGGGCATACTTTAGGCTCAACCTTTAGGGACAATTTCTGGCAGGGCCCAAAGGCCATATATGGTATAAGGAATAAACTCATGACTTCTTTGTGAAAGTCAAGCATTCTACCTAATATATATTGCCCTGACCCCAGAGGATTGTATTTAACTGGAGAAAACCAAGAAAAAGCAGATAGGAGAAAACTTTCCCACTTGCTTAAAGCAAGACATGAATTAGTCTCTCTAACAGAAAAGACAGAGTTCAATGTTCAGAAACAATTTTAAATTCATATCGATGGAGAAAGCATGGACTTAAATCTGTATAAGAAATCTCACTTTTTTCACTCTAGTTTTATGCTTGTCACCCCATTGATATTCTTGATGACCTTTCTTTCTCCTTACTTTGGCTGGATATAGTATTAAAGTCAAATTTCTATGCCATTTCTAAGCCATTACAGAGTTACTCATTTCTCCCAAGTACTTGGGTATTTCTACCAGGTGTACAGGTATATGAGATACATGTCAATAAACTTTTGTTTCTTCCTTTTGTTGATTTGTCTTTTATTGAAGATGTTATTTATTTAATTAAATTTTGGTTAATTTGTCTTTTATTGACTGCCAAGAATTCAGAAGGACAAAGGAAGATTGCCTTTTCTTCCCTCTAGCTCTGTTTTCAAACACAGTCACCTTGGGAGCTAGGTATTCACTGTGAGAACAAAATATGAATTATTTGGCAAGAGGATTACAGTCCAGATCATAAATACTTCTTTTCTTAACCATGGGGATAGTGGGAGGGTTGTGTTATGTTTAAATGTATACATGCATGTTTATACAAGAGTGATGAATGGCATATGTGAAGTACCTGAATAAAGAACTAAAAGAATGTCTTTAATTTTCCAGCTAAATATTTAGCAATGTCTTTTATCTACCAATATTTGCTGATTTCCATTGAGTCCCAAAAGTGTTCAGTGATTTACACTGATACAAGATTTTGCATTAACTACCTGAAACCATTTTTTCATCTATACATGATTTTTTTAATCAAATAATTTACTAGAATAAAATTGCACTTTAAGAATAAAAATTTAGGGGCCCGGGAGATAGCATGAAAGGCATTTCCTTTCATGCAAAAGGTCATCGGTTCAAATCCTGGTGCCCCATATGGTCCCCCGTGCCTGCTAGGAGCAATTTCTGAGCATGGAGCCAGGAGTAACCCGTGAGCACTGCCGGGTGTGACCCCTCCCAAAAAAAATAAAAATAAATTTTAAAAAAATAATAAAAACTTAAACTCAACTTTCATTCATGTTAATAGATCATGTTTCAAGCAAACCTGACAGATTATCTATGACCGTTGGGTACCTTCATGCTAAATATATGGGAGTTCTGCTGTGTTTGTATCTTACGTTGATGATTTTGCTCACAGTAGCGTAAAAAATGTGTTAAAGGATATTTTGAAGTTGCATTTTTACATTCTCTGAATGGTTCAGTGTCATTAATTTTATTTTAAAGGTTAATAAATTTTCTACAACTACAAAAACTATAATCTTATAAGATCCACTTACAATTTGATCCCAAAGCCTTCTGTGATCTGAATTCAGGCAAGAACACATAAGCACATTTTGGACCAAAGAACATGAGGATGCTTGAACACTACAAAACAAATCTTCAGTTGATTTAACAACCTGTTCTTCTCCTAACTCAAGTATTATTTTAATGCTTTTGACAACTTGCATACAGCATTGCTGTACTTGATATTATTTAATTGACTCACAAAACCTCAGATGATGTTGTATCAGTCAGCACTACCCTTGGTTAAATCTACAGATTTAGCAATAGTAATAAATACTTCAAATACTTCATACTGTGACTCCACTGGAAAGAAGAGACTCTGAAGCAACTTCTCAGACTTTAGCTTCTACATGCACAGGTAGACTTAG